>CAUYLG010011674.1:0-13767 GCA_963573385.1 Cacajao melanocephalus | reverse complement strand
GGAAACTGAACAACCTGCTCCTGAATGACTACTGGATAAACAATGAAATGAAGGCAGAGATAAAGATGTTCTTCAAAACCAGTGAGAATGAAGACACAACGTACCAGAATCTCTGGGACACATTTAAAGCAGTGTCTACAGCAAAATTTATAACAATAAACGCCCACATGAGAAGCAAGGAAAGATCTAAAATCGACACTCTAGCATCACAATTTTAAAAACTAGAGGAGTAAGATCAAACAAATTCAAAAGCTAGCAGAAGACAAGAAATAACTAAGATCAGAGCAGAACTGAAGGAGATAAGAGACATAAAAAGCCCTTCAAAAAAGAATCAATAAATCCAGGAGCTGGTTTTTTGAAAAGATCAACAAAATAGACAGACCACTAGCCAGTCCAATAAAAAAGAAAAAAGAAGAATCAAATAGATGCAATAAAAAATGATTAAGGGGATATCACCACCGATTCCAGGGAAATACAAACTACTATCAGAGATTACTACAAACAACTCTATGCACATAAACCAGTAAATCTAGAAGAAATGGATAAATTCCTGGATACTTATACTCTCCCAAGACTAAACCAGGAAGAACTGGAATCCCTGAATAGACCAATAACAAGGTCTGAAGTTGAGGCGGCAATTAATAGCCTACCAACCAAAAAAGGTCAAGGTCCAGACAGGTTCACAGCCGAATTCTATCAGACATACAAAGAGGAGCTGGTACCGTTCCTTCTGAAACTATTCCAAACAATACAAAAAGAGGGAATCCTCCCTAACTCATTTAATCAGACCAACACCATTCTGATACTAAAACCTGGCAGAGACACAACTAAAAAAGAAAATTTCAGGCCAATATCCATGATGACCATAGATGCAAAAATCTTCAATAAAATACTGGCAAACCGATTGCAACAGCACATCAAAAAGCTTATCCATCACGACCAACTAGGCTTCATCCCGGGGATGCAAGGCTGGTTCAACATATGCAACACTATAAACATAATCTATCACATAAACAAAACCAAAGTAAAAAAACCACATGATTATCTCAAGATGCAGAGAAGGCCTTTGACAAATTTCAACAGACCTTTATGCTAAAAACTCTCCATAAACTAGGTATCGACGGAATGCATCTCAAAATAATAAAAGCTATTTATGACAAACCCACAGCCAATATCATACTGAATGGGCAAAAACAAGAAGCATTCCCTTTGAAATCTGGCACTAGCCAAGGGTGCCCACTCTCACCATTCCCATTGAACATAGTATTGGAAGTTCCAGCCAGAGCAATCAGGCAAAAAAAGAAATAAAGGGTATTCAATTAGCAAAAGAGGAAGTTAAATTGTCTCTCTTTGCAGACAACATGATTGTGTATTTAGAAGACCCCATCATCTCAGCCCAAAATCTCCTTAAGATGATAAGTAACTTCCGCAAAGTCTCAGGATACAAAATCAATGTGCAAAAATCACAAGCATTCCTATACACCAATAACAGACACACAGAGAGTCAAATCATGAGTGAACTCCCATTCACAATTGCTACAAAGAGAATAAAATACCTAGGAATACAACTAACAAAGGCCGTTAAGGACCTCCTCAAGGAGAACTAAAAAGGAAGTAAGAGAGAACACAAACAGATGGAAAAACATTCCATGCTCATGGTTAGGAAGAATCAATATCATGAAAATGGCCATACTGCCCAAGGTAATTTACAGATTCAATGCTATCCCCATCAAGCTACCATTGAGCTTCTTCACAGAACTTGAAAAAACAACCTTAAACTTCACACGGAACCAAAAAAGAGCCCGCATAGCCAAGATAATCCGAAGCAAAAGGAACAAAGCTGGAGGCATCACATTACCTGACTTCAAACTATACTACAAGGCTACAGTAATCAAAACAGCATGGTACTGGTACCAAAACAGAGATATAGACCACTGGAACAGAACAGAGGCCTCAGAAGTAACACCACACACCTACAACCATCTGATCTTTGACAAATCTGACAAAAACAAGCAATCAGAAAAGGATTCCCTTTTTAATAAATGGTGTTGGGAAAACTGGCTAGCCATGTGCAGAAAGCTAAAACCAGACCCATTCCTTACACCTTATACAAAAATTAACTCCAGATGGATTAAAGATTTAAATGTAAGATGTAACAACATTAAAAACCCTAGAAGAAAACATAGGCAAAACCATTCAGGACATAGGAACAGGCAAGGACTTCATGATTAAACACCAAAAGCAATGGCAACAAAAGCCAAAATAGACAAATGGGATCTAATTAAACTTAAGAGCTTCTGCACAGCAAAAGAAACAATCATTACAGTGAACTGCCAACCAACAGAATGGGAAAAAATTTTTTCAAGCTACCCATCTGACAAAGGGCTAATATCCAGAATCTACAAAGAACTAAAACAAATTTATAAGAAAAAAAAAAAAACATCAAAAAGTGGGTGAAGCATATGAACAGACACTTTTCAGAAGAAGACATTTATGCAGTCAACAAACATATGAAAAAACACTCATTATAACCGGTCATTAGAGAAGTGCAAATCAAAACTACATTGAGATACCATCTCATGCCAGTTAGAATGGTGATCATTAAAAAATCTAGAGTCAACAGATGCTGCAGAGGATGTGGAGAAATAGGAACGCTTTTACACTGTTGGTGAGAGTGTAAATTAATTCAACCATTGTGGAAGACAGTGTGGGGATTCCTCAAGGATCTAGAAAAAAGAAATGCCATTTGACCCAGCAATCCCATTACTGGGTATATACCCAAAGGATTATAAATCGATCTATTATAAAGACATATACACATGTATGTTCACTGAGGCACTCTTTACAATAGCAAAGACCTGGAACCAACCCAAATGCCCATCAATGATAGACTGGATAAAGAAAATGTGGCACATATACACCATGGAATACTATGCAGCCATAAAAAAGGATGAGTTCATGTCCTTTGCAGGGACATGGATGAATCTGGAAACCATCATTCTCAGCAAACTGACACAAGAACAGAAAATCAAACACAGCATGCTCTCACCCATAAGTGAGTGTTGAACAATGAGAACACATGGACACAGGGAGGGAAACATCACACAATGGGGCCTGTTGGGGAATAGTGGGCTTAGGGAGGAATAGCAGGAGGTAGGGAGATTGGGGAGGGATAACATTAGAAGAAATACCGAATGTAGGTGACAAGGGGGTAGAGACAGCAAACCACCATGGCATGAGTATACCTATGTAACAATCCTGCAAGATCTGCACATGTACCCCAGAACTTAAAATATAATATAAATATATATATATATATATAGATATAGATATATATAAAAGAAAGGAGGCCACAGTGTAAAGCAATGGCAATATTCCCCACAGTCAAATAAATTAGAAATAATTGATGTAACATCGTGTTTGAGGAAATACAATATCCCTTCATGCAAAAAAATAGAAATGTAAACAATAAATTATATTAACTAGAATGTTCCCACTTGCTTTTCATATGGTGAATACTTGATCCCCATAGTTTCATTAGATGCTATGATAGCCACATTGCAAACATAGTATTTCGTTCTTGAACTATCTTATTGTAGAAATTTTCACTTACATATAAAACTAGAAATTACAGTATAATGAATAT
Source organism: Cacajao melanocephalus (assembly GCA_963573385.1). Classification (NCBI taxonomy): domain Eukaryota; kingdom Metazoa; phylum Chordata; class Mammalia; order Primates; family Pitheciidae; genus Cacajao; species Cacajao melanocephalus. The sequence continues at coordinate 10,121 of CAUYLG010011674.1, read as the reverse complement.
CCACATACCCACCAACCAGCTTCAGCAAATATTAACATTTTTTCAGGCACGTTTCATTTCTCCTTCCCCAATTACCACCATGCCAGAGGATTTTAAAGCAAGTCTCAGTCATTATTTTGTTTATAAAAACACATTAAGTATACATTTCTTTAAAAGTCCCAAGTTATCTGCTGAACTTTCATGTGTATGCTTAGTAAGATGATAGAGTTATTAGTAGCAATTGGATTGTAGCCACTCAAGATGCTCAAAACACTTAGGTTATGATAGAAATACAGTGTTTTCCTTCTGAAATAAAATTCTGCTCTTTTTTTGTAGAAACCTTTATTTCCGAGTCAGGGTCTGACTCTGTCACCTAGGCTGGAGTGCACTGGCACAATCTAGGCTCACTGCAACCTCCACCTCCCAGGCTGAAGCAATCTTCCCACCTCAGGTCCTCAGTAGCCAGGACTACAGGCATGCACCACCATGCCTGGCTAATTTTTGTATTTTTTGTAGAGAGGGGCTTTCATCATGTTGCCTAGGCTGGTCTCAAACTCTTGACCTCAACTGATCTGTGTGCCTCGGCCTACTGAAGTACTGAGATTAAAGGTATAAGCCACTACACCCAGCCCATAGAAACATTTCTGAATGCCTGTATAACTTGCAGGGGGGTTCTGGGCCAGGGAATAATTCATTATCCCAACAGTAACTGTGGACCAAAATCTCGAGCCACAGTTAGAAAATCCATGCTAAATTCTATAAACAGAGTCTGTGGTATTTGAGAGTTTGAGTGTCTGCTGATGGGTAATATGGTTTGGCTCTGTATCCCCACCCAAATCTCATCTTGAATTATTGTAATCCTCATGTGTCAGGGGAGGGACCTAGTGGGAGGTGACTGGATCAAGGGGGCAGATTTTGCCCATGCTGTTCTCGTGCTAGTGAGTTCTCTGAGATCTGATGGTTTAAAAGTGTGCAGCAATTCCACCCTCGTTCTGTCTCTTCCTACTGCCATTAAGACATGCCTTGTTTCACCTTTGTCTTCCACCATGATTGTATACTTCCTGAGGCCTCCCCAGCCATGAGGAACTCTGAGTCAATTAAACTTCTTTTCTTTATAAATTACCCAGTCTCCGGTAGTTCTTTATAGCAACGAGAAAACTGACTAATACAATGGGCAAGGGAGAGAATACCAGAGTTTGTGCCTTGGAAATGGGAAGATGTGGCTTTTCAAGCAACTCTATATCACAAGAAAAGTAAACCGCAGCCGGGCATAGTGGTTCATGCCTGTAATCCCAGCACTTTGGGAGCCAAGGCAGGGTGGATCATCTGAGGTCAGGAGTTGACCAGCCTGGCCAACATGGTGAAATCCTGTCTCTAAAAAAATGAGCCAAGCATGATGGCAGGTGCCTGTAGTCCCAGCTACCTTGAAGGCTGAGGCAGGAGAACGACCTGAACCTAGGAAGTAGAGGTTGCCTTGAACTGCGATTGCACCATTGTATTCGAGCATGGGTAACAGATCAAGACTCCGGGTCAAAATAAAAAAAAAAAAGGTGAACCTCAAACATTTAAACCATGATTCTTCATACTGTATTAAGATTGCTCAGCACAATTAAATAGTAATCTTGTTCTCTTCTTCATTTGAATTAAGCAGTTGTAAAAGCAATAAAATTTAGATGTAAATGCAATTTTTCTTTTTTTCGGAGATGTAGTCTCTCTGTGACTCATGCTGGAGTAGAGCGGCATGATCTCAGCTCACTGTAACATCCGCCTCAAGGTTTCGAGGATTCTGCAACCTCAGCCTCCCAAGTAGCTGGGATTACAGCACCTGCCACCACCAGGCTAATTTTTGTATTTTTAGTAGAGATGAAGTTTCACCATGTTGGCCAAGCTGGTCTTGAACTCCCGACCTCAGGTGAACCACCTACTTCAGTCTCCCAAAATGCTGGGATTAAAGGCATGAGCCACCATGCCCAGCCACAGTATTCACTTTGGTTAAATTAAGTCTTAAATTTCTTTCACATTCCTCAGCTATGAAGGTCGTTTGTATTTTAATCGTCATTTCAACAGCTGAAATGTTGGTCAAGAACATTCAATTTGGCTCTACCACTAGTAGTTATGTGACCTTAGGCACATTAGTTAACTATAGTAAGTAACAGAGACTTTCTCTCTTTTTGAAATAAAAATAACAACATCTATACATTATAATATTACCCCAAGGATAAAATTAGGGTGTATGTAAAGTCATTTAGTGCACTTACCATATGACTCAGCTTTCTAAACATAGACCTTAGTATGAAGATTGGATTCTACCTGAATCCATAATAACACAACTCAGTCGTGAATTCCAAAAACATGTCTCATTCATTTGCCACTCTTCACTTGAACCTTTGTAAGACCTTTTATATTAGGGGCATATGTTAATATTTAATTCTTCTAACTTCTACCTAGTACTTTATCTAGCCTCACTAACCACTTTATATGCTCTCTGAGTATAGAAACTCCACCCATATTACATAAATGCTAAAATACAAGAGCTGAAATAAGATAATAAAGAGTGATGTTCCCAAAAAAGGAGGGTATCAGAATCGCATGGACACCTGCTCCACTCCCAGCACTTAGGATAAATAGAAATCTAGGCTGGAAAAACATGGCATGTGTTCCTTGAAAAAACTCCCAGGTATCTCTGATATGCACCTCCACTTGAAATCTTCCACTTTAATTCTGCATTTTTAACACTCTTTTTTCATTTTGCTGAGGAGACAGCCAAAGCCCAGACACTCACGTGGCGTGCCCCAGATGACCTGACAAGACTCTGTGGCAGCAATACAAGTAATTCTCCTAACATGCAGGGAACATCTCTTGGCATTCACAATAGGCAATTTCCTCAATGCATTGCACAGAAAATGGTGAGTAGTCTCTTGCCAAAACGCTGACCAGGCACTTGATAAGTACTGTTTATGTAAATGGAAACTGGCGAAGTTATGCACACTCCAATAGTGGGAGAGTAAAAAGAGATCCTGGAGCAATCGGCACTCTATAAGCTCTCAAAACCAACCGGCCTGCACCCACTTGTACAGGGCAAGTCCCACACTAATATCATCAAAAAGAGATTATGATCTTCTTGATAAAAGAGAACACTACCACCTATACAGTTGTCTGCCTAAAAAAGCAAAAACTAAAAATAAAAATATAAATCTACATGAGCTTTAAATCCAACTACTAATTTATAAGAACACAGGGACACAAAAGGACAGAAGAATAAAGCAACCATCATTATAAAGATGTAATGAGTAAAATAAAAAAAGTTTCTTCAACAAAATAATTTTTGTTTTTTCTGAGATGGAGTCTCGCCCTGTAGCCAGGCAAGTGCAGTGGCGTGATCTTGGCTCACTGAAAGCTCTGCCTCCAGAGTACAAGTGATTCTCCTGCCTGAGCCTCCAAGTAGCTGGAACTACAGGCACACGCCACCACACCCAGCTAATTTTTCTATTTTTACTAGAAACAGGGTTTCACCATGTTGGCCAGGATAGTCTCCATCTCTTGATCTTGTCATCTGCCCACCTCAGCCTTCCAAAGTGCTGGAATTAGAGGTGTGAGCCACCACGCCCAGCCAACAAATAGTTTATAAGAGAATAAAAGATGATATGAAGGAGGGACTAACAGATAGATAAAAAGAGACCTAAAACATATTTTTTTAAAAAAGTCATATTGTTAGAGATAAAAAATTACATAATAAAAGTATAAATAAAAAATAAATCTAAGCCAGAATAATGGCTGCTTGTGGAGGGAGGGTGGGAACTGTGTTTGTGACAGGGTCTATGGAAGGTAGCTGGCAGAGTCCTGTTTCTGCCCTGGATAATGGTTACAAGATTATGTGCCTTTTCAATGTCAAACAAGAACCACTTCGCACCCAGTAGGAATACCGGAATAAAAGACAGATAATAACAAGTGTTGGCAAGGATGTGGAGAAATTGGAAATGTCGTACTCTGACATTAGGAACAGAAAACGGTGCTGCCACCTTGGAAAACTGTCTGACAACTCCTCAAATGGCTAAACGTGATCATAAGATCCAGGAATTCCACTCCAAGAAAAATTAAAAGATATTTCCACAAAAGAACCTGCACACAAATTCACAACAGCATTGTTTCCACTTTTTGGCTATTACAAATAACGAGAAAAAAACACTGTGATTGAGTGAGTGAGAGTGTGTGTGTGTGTGTGTGTGTGTAGGAACTGTATTTAAATTGAAGGACTGTAAGTCTGAGAATATGAAGACAGAGCTGATGCCCATAGATGAAAAGAAATTAAGTAATGAGAACAAATAAGAGAACACCATTCCCAATAGAAAAAAATGGAATCCACAAAGAAAAGAATATGGCACCCTTGAAGAGCTAAGATAAGGCCAACATAACTAGAAGAGAATGAGCCAGTTAAGTATGAGATCAGTCTGCAGAGACAGTCATGGGCCAGCTTATGAAATGTCTTTTTGGATAATGTTAAGAATTTTAGTCTGTCATCATTCTTAGTCCAACAGAAAGCCATTGAAGGCTTTCTTTAAGCAAGAAAGTAAGCTTATCCGACTTACATTTTTTAAGTCACTAAGGATGCTAGGGGAACTGATTAAGTATCTGCTAACGCAGGAAAGATGAAAAATTACAAGATGGTGATAGCCATAGAAGAAAAAAGAAGCAAAAAGATTCCAATTACACTCTGAAGATGATACTGGCAGAAAAGGTGCTAGATTAGATTAGATGAGAGGATGAAGGACAGGGTGGCACCAGCAATAATTTTCAGGTATCTCCCTTTGGGAAAGGGATGGATTACTGAGGCAATCAAGTCTAAGGCAGAAATGGTTAGAGAAAGAAAGATGAGAAGCTATCAGAGTTTTGTTTTGGAAATGTTTGATTTTAAATGCCTGAAGGCTACCCTATTGAAGCTGTCAAGTAAGCAGCAGGGTATACAAATCTGAAGCGCAGAGGAGAACTGGGCTATAGATGCCAGCTTAGGACTTCTTGGGATCTGAAAGGTATTGAAAATCAGAAAATATTCATATTTTATACGTTAAGAAGTATGAAATACATTGATGTTTATAGCATCCCAAAGCCATAGAACACACATTTAATTTGCACTTAGTAACACCTATGAGTATTAAAATTACTTTTAATGATAAAAAAATTAGTAAAAATTCCCTTGTATTTTACTATAGTGTACTTCTATGTCATCTATAATAACTGAGGACCAATTCTATCAGGAGATATGTTTTTAAAAGCTTGTCTAACAAATTATCGAAGGAACTAAAATTTTACAACTTTTTCCCCTAAATATACTATAGCTTTATTCTCTGTAACTAACCTGCCTGCAAAATGGGTGATAAGCAAAAACATTTACCGAGTGTATAAAGTACATGTAGGGGTGTACAGAAAAGGGAGGTAGCTCACTCATGCTCCACTAAGTTATTTCAACTTTCTTCTCTGGAGGGCCCATAAAAGAACATGGCAGCAATGCAGTACCAAACCACAGATGCTAGAGTTCTACATACCAAAGTTTAAATCCCAGCTATGCCACTCACTCTAAAACCTCGCTTAATTTTTCTAATCTGATTCTAATCTATAAAATCTGGATAATAATACTATACCTTTTGGGTTGTGAGGCTTTAAAGATAATTAAAATATCTATATTTGTCCCAATAATAAAAATATTTATACATACACACAATGCCTGGCATATAAACATTTAAAATGGGACTATTCAAAAAATAACAGATGCTCGCAAGGTTGTGGAGAAAAAGGAACGCTTACACACTGCTAGTGGGAGCGTAAATTAGTTCAACCATTGTGGAAGATAGTGTGGCAATTCCTCAAAGACCTGAAAACAGAAATACCATTCCCCCAGTAATCCTTTACTGGGTGATATGGTTTGAATCTGTGTCCCCACCCAAATCTCATGTCGAACTGGAGGAGAGGCCTGATGGGAGGTGACTGAATCACAGGGACAGATTTCCACTTGGTGTTCTCCTGACAGTGAGTTCTCACAAGATCTGATGGTTTAAACGTGTGTGGCACTTCCCCATTTTCACTCTCTCTCTCCTGCTCTGCCATGGTAAAGATGTATTTCCTTCCTCTTCACCTTCCTCCATGACTAAGTTTCCTGAGGCCTCCCAGTCATGCTTCCTGTTACTCTTTTCTTCATAAATTACCCAATTCAGGTAGTTAAGTACCTTTTCCTTTTTAGAGACAGAGTCTTACTCCATCACCCAGGCTGGAGTACAGCGGTGCAATTCTTGGATCGCTGTAACCTCTACCCTCTGGGTTCAAGGGATCCTCCCACCTCAGCCTCCCAAGTAGCTGGGATGACAAGTGTGTGCTACCACACCCAGCTAATTTTTGTATTTTTAGTAAAAATGGGGTTTTACCATGTTGGCCAGTCTGGTCTCAAACTCCTGACCTCAAAGTGATCTGCCTGCCTCAGCCTCCCAAGTGCTGGGATTACAGGCGTAAGCCACTGTGGTAGTTCTTTATAGTAGTGTGAGAACAGACTAGTACACTGGGTATATAGCCAGGGAAATATACATCGTTCTGTCATAAAGACACATGCACACGTATGTTCACTGCAGCACTAATCACAATAGCAAATACATGGAATAAACCTAAATGCCCATCAGTGATAGACTGGATAAGGAATATGTGGTACATACATGGAATACTATCCAGTCATAAAAAAGAACAACACTATGTCCTTTTCAGCAACATGGATAGAGCTGGAGGCCATCATCCTTAGAAAACTAACGCAGGAACAGAAAACCAAATACCGTGCGTTCTTACTTGTAAGTAGGAGCTAAATGATGAGAACATATGGTCACACAGAGGAAAGCAACACACACTGGGGCCTATGAAAACGTGGAGGGTGGGAGGAAGGAGAGGATAAGGAAAAATAACTAATGGGACTAGGCCTAGTAGCTGGGTGATGAAATAATCTATACTACAAACTCCTATGACACAAGTTTACCTTTATAACAAACCTACACATGTACCCCTGAACGTACAATAAAAGTTAAATTAAATTAAAAAACAAAATAAAAAGTAAAACGAGACTATTTAAAAATATTTTTACTGAGAAGGCATAGTGATCTTTTATCAAGAAAAACTATGAATTGTTAAAATATGAACACAAAGAAATTTTCAAGAAATACGGCTTTATAGCAAAGAGTGAATATCACTTGTATCTGCTGCAATCCACTCTATTCCACTAGTGGATCTTTCCTAATTAAAAATTGTTCTTTCCTAATTAAAAATGCTATTAAAGTCTTCTACTATTAGCAGCAGTATTTGGAGAATGAGTTGTACTTTCTCTCAAACATTGCAATAAAACTTCCTAAATGTCCTTTCCAAGACAGGGTTTTTAAAAGTGTTAAACATCAGACCTTTGTATTGAAATTAATCAGCTATCATCTAATTTAACAGAATTAAAAATGAGTGAGTTCCAATTTCCTGTAACTTTCAAATATACGGTCTGTATTAAAAAGAGTACTGTTTTCTTGTGCATACATTCTGAAGTACTACATATTCTTAAAGAAAAACTACTCAGATCCATAAAAAACAAATTTCTAAGAGCTGCTCTTTCAACATTCCACAAGTACTTATTGAATATTATAAATTCAATAATATTAAGTGTCAGGCATTGTTGTACACTGTAGAAGCCAGCAATGAACGAAACAAACATAAATTCCCACCCTCAAGAAGTTTACTACATATTCTAGCCACTATGTCTTAGAAGTCTAATAAACATACATACACACACACACACACACACACACACACACAATTAGATATCTATCCTTCAAATCAAAATAAGGTCAGCCTCAAAAGCCTGATTAAACAGCCTGTGACAAAAACACTGTAAATGCATGAAGGAAAGAAAAAAGCCATTTGAAAAATAAAAAAAATTCCAAGCCAATATCCTTTATAAAAGAATATAATTCTTATTTTTAATATACTCTTAAAAGATAATATATGCCAGACAACAAGAAGTTATTATTTAAAGCCACATAAGTTTTGGGTATAATAAATCACAATTCAAAAAGAACATGTGGACTGCTAATTATTAATTCGATAATTCAGGACATAAAGAAATTAACAGAGAGCTAACAGTCATCACCATTATTATTTACTAAGTGTCTGCAACATGACAATCACTGTTAGCTATTTTACGTATATTACCTCTAATACTGTACAATCCCAGTGTTGCCACTTTATAGTCTCACAAGTTGTTAAAATGAACTAAATATTCATCATACGGTTATACAGGAAAGCAGACTCATTTTGTAAAGATATTAGTAGTTCAGGAGAACACTTTTTTTTTTGAGACAGGGTCTCACTCTGTCCTCCAGGTTGCAGTGCAGTGGCACGCTTATGGCTCACTGCAGCCTCAACCTCCTGGGCTCAAGTAATCCTCCCACCTTAGCATCCCAAAGAGCTGGGATAACAGGCGTAAGCCACCACACCAGGACAAGAGGATCACAATTGAAGAGAAACGTAATTGTTGCCGAACTTGAGTAGTAAAATAGATAATTCTAAGACAATAAGTAATTTATCATCTCTGCTACTTTAAAACACATCTTAGTTTCTGTTTCTTCCAAATTATCAACTAAAGGTTTAAAACAATAACCAACTCAAAGTGGTGAAAACAAGCACTGGATCACAAACCGACAGAAGACCCAACACAACTCTGACACTGTCTAGATAAGTGAGTTTAGGCGCACATTTATCTTGAGACATTAATCTCTTCATCAATAAAAAGTAGGCATGATAATGCCAGTGTAAGTAATGCAAACTTCCTGTAAGATCTGAGAAATTACTTGTCAATGTCTTCACAGTAATAAGAAATTATTAGATAAGCCCTATGAGCTCTTTCAGCTCTAAAATTATATAGCCATGCATCATTTAACAACAGGGAGACATTCTGCAAAATGCATCATTACGTGATTCTGTTATTGTGAAAACATCATACAGAGCGTATTTACACAAACCTAGATGGTGTAGCCTACTATGCACCTAAGCTGGATGGTATAGCCTATTGCTCCTAGGCTACAAACCTGCTCAGCATGTTGCTCTACTGAATACTGCAGGCCACCGGAACACAGTGGTAAGTATCTGTGTATCTCAACACAGAAAGGAACAGTAAAAACATGGTGTAAAAGATAAAAAATGGAACACCTGTATAGGGCATTCACCATGAATGAAGCCTGCAGAACTAGAAGTTACTTTGGGTGGGTCAGTGAGTGAGTGGTGAGTGAAACTGAAGGCCTAGGACATCACTGCACACGACTGCAGACTATAAGCACTGTCACTCAGGCTATACTACATTTATTTTTAAATTTTTTCTTTCTTCAGTAATAAATAAGCCTTATATTACTGTCACTTTTTTACTTTATAAACTTTTTTTTTTACCTTTTTGACATTTGTGATAACATTAGCTTAAAACATAAATACATTGTACGTACATCTGTACAAAAAAAATTATTTACATTCTTGTACTATAAACTTTTGCACTTCATTCTTTGACTTTTTAAACATTTTTTTATTGCATTTTAGGTTTTGGGGTACATGTGAAGAACATGCAAGATTGTTGCGTAGGTACACACAAGGCAGTGTGATTTGCTGCCTTCCTCCCCATCACCTATATCTGGCATTTCTCCCCATGCTATCTCTCCCCAACTCCCCACCCCACGCTGTCCCTCCCCTATTTCCACCTGACAGACCCTAGGGTGCGATGCTACCCTCCCTATGTCCATGTATTCTCATTGTTCAACACCCACCTATGAGTGAGAACATGTGGTGTTTGATTTTCTGTTCTTGTGTCAGTTTGCTGAGAATGATGGTTTCCAGGTTTATCCATGTCCCTACAAAGGACATGAACTCATCGTTTCTTATGGCTGCATAGTATTCCATGGTGTATATGTGCCACATTTTCCCTGTCCAGTCTATCATTGATGGGCATTTGGGTTGGTTCCAGGTCTTTGCTATTATAAACTGTGCTGCAATGAACATTCGTGTGCATGTGTCCTTACAGTAGAACGATTTATAATCCTTTGGATATATACCCAGTAATGGGATTGCTGGGTCAAATGGAATTTCTATTTCTA
>CAUYLG010011673.1:0-47130 GCA_963573385.1 Cacajao melanocephalus | reverse complement strand
CAATGGAGACAGGAAGGAATAAGAGATGAAAATAACAAAGGAAGAAAAAGTTCTGGGCAAAGTCAGGCAACACATTGAGATTTGATAAGATGAGAGGTAGGCGTGTGGGGATTGGTGCCAGTGCTCTCCACACTTTTCTGTATTCTTAAAATAGTGGTATTTTTTGTTTTGTTTTGTTTTGTTTTGTTTTCTGTTTTTTTTTTTTTTTTTTTTTTTTTTTTTTTTTAAAAAGGAACTAGAAGGGAGTGACTGCAAATGAGCAGAAGGATCTTTAAGGGGGTGGAAATATTCTGAAATTAGACTGTGGTAATGATTTCACAACTCTGTAAATTTTCTTTTTGTTCTTTCTTTCTTTTTTTAGCAGCAACTAGGTCTCGCTATATTGCTCAGGCTGAGCTCAAACCCTCCCCCTGAGCCTCCCAAAGTTCTGGGATTACAGGCATGAGCCACCATGCCCGGCCCACAACTCTGTACATTTTCTTAAAATCATCATAAAATTGTACACTGAAAAAGAGTGAGTATTGGCTTGTAAATTCTACTTTGATAATGCTGTTAAAAAATTAAATTAAATTCAAGATATTTAGAACAAAAGCTTCAGTAGCTTCTAGTCCCAGCTAAGACAGAGTAAGCGGAGTGGACTCCACGTCTGTCACTGAGCACAGCTAAGACACCACACAGAATAAAATGGCAGCAGACAGACTGTGGAGGGAAATGGAAATGTGACAGTGCGGTCGGGGCCCTGTGTCTTGCCCTTCCCTGTCTCCTGGCTTTGATTCACAGCAGTCTGAACCCCAGAGTAGCATGGTCAGCACAGCCAAGAGAACCTCCTTTCCGGTCAGCGGCCTGGAAAGGGGGATTCCCTGGATGGAAACACTGAGGGGAGATGTGCTGTTTCCGTTCTCCTGCTGTCATCCCAGAGGCAAACCCCGGTCCTGAAACTGTACTCCCAAAGCCACGATAGCAGCAGCCACAGCAGCAGGAGTGACTGCAGGAGCCAGCAGGAAGTGTGTGGACATGCCCGGAGGCAAGGACCAGAGTATGAGAAACCAGTAAGAGGGGCTCAAGAGAGAGATCCCATAAAGCTTTGTACAAAGTTCCAGACTCAGCCCTGAGTTGAACCTGTGAGAAAATGACCCCAAAGAGCAAGTCAAAGGTTTGGAAAAATTGAACCACAGGGTAGACCACTGACTGCTAGGGTCGCAGACTGGCCTTCGGGATACAAGTGTGAGTAGGATGGAAATACACCACACAGACTTTGAAAACTGAACTCGGCTCACGTCTGTAACTCAGCACTTTGGAAGGCTGAGGTGGGAGGACCTCTTGAGTTCAGGAGTTCAAAACCAGCCTGGAAACATGGCAAAACCCCGTCTCTACAAAAAAATACAAAAATTAGTTGGTGTGGTGGCACATGCCTGTGGTCCCAGCTACTCAGGTAGCTGACGTGGGAGGCTCATTTGAGCCCAGGAGGTTGAGGCTATAGTGAGCCAAGATCGCACCACTGCATTCCGTCCTGGGTAAAAGAGTAAGATCCTGTCAAAAAAAAAAAAAAAAAAAAAAAAGAAAAGAAAAAAAAAGAAAGAAAAGAAAAAATAAAAAACCAAACTCACATGGGAATGGCAGCCCCCAAGAGGCAGGTCTGGACTTGTGGTCGAACCCTAACCAGACTGCTAGCAAAACAAAAAGATCAGTGTCGTCCAGTGGATTTTAGTAGAATCCAGAGTCTTATTAAAAAAAAATTCAAAATGTCTTTTTGATACAACCCAAAAGGACTCAAACAACAAAGAAAACCTTGAGAACTTGTAACAGAAAAGATAATTAACAGATGCCAATTCTGAGATAATCTCAATGCTGAAATGATCACACGGAGCATTTAAAACAGCTGTTATAAACGTGTTCCATGAAGTAAAGACAAGAACTTTTAAAACAAATGCAAAGGTAAAAATGTTTGATAAAAAAACATTAAAAATGAAAAATACAATAACAGAAAAAAAATTCAGTGAATGGGCTCAACAGGAGACTGGTGAAGACAGAGTGTGGGAAGTAAAAGTTCCTCTTCAGAGTTTCCTTTCTTGTTAAAGAATAAATCATAAGTGTGCTAATAACTCTTTGTTAAGCCCTATCCTATGTAGCTGTTAAACATGCCATGCTTACAGACATGTAGTATATTCTATGTCCTTGTACTTTAACCAAGATATCTCTGTTGGACATGCTCACAGGCATGTCCCAGCTCGCAGCCTATGCCCCTTACCTGTTTAGAAAAGTTTTAAGTTGTTCACCAATGGGGTTTTAGTTTAGATTGTGAGGTCTGGCTCCAACCAATGGAAATCAGACACAGCAGTAAGGACAACCCCAGATGCGTAAAGGATAAATATGTCTGCTTTTCCTTTGTTCCTTGTACTCTTGTGGCAAGATGGCTAGCGAAGGTACCTTTCCTGCAGTCCAGGAAGTAAAAATTGCTTGCTGAGAGAATTGAACCATGGGGTGGATTTTGTCTCAGTGCTGATTTTTCTTTGTGGCACCAAGCATCGGTTTCCAACACAGAGGAAAGGATGAGTGAACTTGAAGACCAATAGAAATTATTCAATATACATGACAGAGAGGGAAAAAATAGACAAACAAGAACAGAGCCTCAGAGACCTGTGGAATCATATCAGGAGTTATAACATTTGTTCATTGGAGTCAGAGAAGAGGAGGAGTAAAAGATTGGTACAGAAAGAAGTATTTGAAGAAATAATGACTGAAAATTTCCCAAATTTGGTAAAAATATAAATTTACAGATTCAAGAAGCTCAGTGAACTTCCAAAAGATAAACTCAAAATAAACCAAGCCTATATGTACTGTTAAAACTGCTTAAAACCAAAAATAAAAACACTTAAAAAGCTTCAACCAAAAAAAACGATATTCCACAGAGAGAAACACCCGTTTGAGCTGCACATTTCCCATCAGAAACCACGGTGGCCACAAGATAATAAAACATTTTAAAGTGCTCAAGGACAAGAAATGTCAACCCAGAATTCTATATCCAGCAAAAGTGTTCTTCATGAATTAAGAAAAAATAAAGATTCTCAAACAAAGAGAAACTAAGAACATTAGACCCCAGCAAACATGCTCTGAAAGAAAACTGAGGCAGAAGGGAAATAATACCAGAGGGCAACCTGGAAACTCAGGAATGAAGAAAGAACAACGGAAGTGGTAACATCTGGGTAAATAGAATAGACCACTTTTCTCCTCTTGCATTCTTTAAAATATGTTGAGAGCAAAAATTATAACATTGGTGGGGTTTTCAATGTATATAAATGTAAAACGTGTCACAGCTACAGCAGAAAGCCATGACGGTAAAGGAGCTTACACAGTTGTAACATCTCTCTACATTTTACTTGAAGTGGTAACATACTAATTTTGTTATAAGTGGACGACGAAGTGTTTCATGTGTAGCCGCTGAAACCCTATGAAAAGGAGGCTGGTGGAGGGAGTGGAGGGGAAGGGCTCGGGACCCTGGGGCTTCCCAGAGCCATGTCCTTGCTGTCAGGGGACCCAGACCTCCACTCCAGAGACTGACTCAGCACTCATCTTACTATCCCCCATCTGGTGTGTCTGTCTATTGCACAAGGCTGGAAGTCAGAGGCCATGCATGTTTTTCTTTGTGGAAAGAAAAGTGAGTAATTGGTGCGTTTGGTGTAAAAATATCAGGTGCTGCTGCACAGAGTGAAAATCACAGGCTCCAAGGAGCCGGGAGGCCCGCTGCCCTGCCCTCTCACTTTGATGAGGAAATGGAGGCCACAGAAGGAAGTGTAGCAGCACCAGCACCCATGGGGGCCATGCAAGGCAGCTTCCCAGGCCCCTGCCAGCTGAGCAGCCGCAGGAACAGGTGGATGTGGATCCCAAGCTAGGACTGAGAAGTCCATGCCTGAGAGTGGAGGGAGTCAGGTGGGTGAAAGGAACCACATATCTGGGTACAACAGCTCATGGTTTCTCATCTGCCTAATGACGGAACTAGGTTCTGGAGCCGGCATGGGTGAGCTAGGTTCTAAACCGGCATGGGTGAGCTAGGTTCCGGAGCCAGGAGTGAGTGAGCTAGGTTCTGGAGCCGGTGTGGGTGAGCTACGTTATGAAGCTGGCATGGGTGAGCAGGACTGTGGCGGGATCCTGGGAACAATCTTTTCCTTCCAGGCAGCCCAGAAATTCCATTTCCATTACTTTCACTTATGTCTTCCAGAAAACTGACCTGATGTCCTCAGGGGTTGGTTGGTCCAGCCTTTCCCTGTGCTGGCCTGGCAGAGCCAAGTGCTTCGAGGCTGCCCAACCCTGTGCGCCAGAACACACGATCGAGTTCAGGAGACAAGCATGTCAGCCACAGGCCGTGACCCAGGGCGGGTGAGAGGGGCCCAGCATCTAGGCGTGGAGGCACTGGGGGCAGCCCGGCGGGCATACACAAGGAAGGATATTCAGAACCTGAGGGCTGCTCTCCCGCCCTCCCGTCCTCCTATCCTGGACACTGGCCTGGGCCCCCCAGCTTCCCTTTACCCAGCTTCCATCCCCGTAACACGCAGCCCCAGCACTTGGGAAGGAGGTCTCTCTGTGACAGGTAGGATTCTGGAAGTTTCCACAGAGGAGACCCCATAGGAGAAGGGTCTGAGGGTTAAGAAAAATGCTAAATATAGAGAGGGCCAGTGGGGTGGGGGTTCCGGCCTCACTTCACAGAGGGGATTGATTGGGGAGCTGCAATATTTTGGGAAGAGTCAGGTCCGGGGTTTATAAGGGATGAGAACGGGGTCTGGCCCCAGTAGATGTCCAACTGGCAGAAAGCCCCTTCCTGCCTAGAGAGCACCCCCTCGAGGACCCTGGGACGGCTGGGCAACGCTGCTCCCTCCCCGGCGTCAGCACCTCACTTCTCTCTGGTGCTGCCCTCCCACCTGGCTGCAAACTCCCCTCCAACCCAGCTCAGGCCTCCTCCCAACCTCGCCCCCATGTAGGCCTTCTTTCTTTTCACTTCCTCCCCACTGTGACTTCCTTCTGCAGGGTTGATTCAGCTCCCTTTGCAGGCTGGGGGCAGGGGTGGGGGAGAGGGCTGCAGGCAGGGCTTGTGGAGGAGGAGGTGACACACTCTCTAGAGATGAGTGGGGAGGGCATGGGGCAGGAAATGGGGTTGGGGGCCCCACATGGGATGCTCCAATGAGCTCTTTCTCTGGGATCCCCCACAGATCCACACAAACAGGCCCACCACCAGGGCTGGTCCCAGGCCACCTGGGGAGTGCAATGCAGAATGGAGATCTGCAGCCAGGTGAGGGTGGGAAGGAGGGAGGGGTGCAAGAAGCTGGGGGAGCCTCCATCCCTCTCTGGCCTGGGCAGGCCTGGGCTTCCCCCCGCCCCCCCACGTCTTTCTACCCTGGGAGCACAGTTCCTCCCTCCTCTGCCTTCCTCTGCAAGGTGTGGCCCCTCCCTGAGGGAGGGAGCTGAGGAGGTGGCATTCTTGCTTCCCTGACTCACCCAAAGGAAGATTTCACAGCCCCTAGCAAGGGCTCTGAGGCAGGCTCACCTGTCGTGCAGTCCAGGGATAGACTGACCACCGGCAGCCTTGGCTGGGCGGGGTGGGGGGGGTGATGCTGAGAAGTGTCTTCCAGGCCCCCTGGGGGTGGGAAGAGGCTCAATATTCAAAGGACATGGAGCAAGGAAAACGGTTAAGCAATGGACTCAGGAAACCAGATGAAGAAGAACTGTCATTCTAGTCTGTCCTGTGGCCCAGCAGTGAATGGCCGATTGAAAGCAGCAGCTCGAATGCGGTGGGATGGTGGGAGGCAATGCCCTCATCTACAGAACCAGCTGCACCACCTTCCCGGACCACTGCAAGCTCATTCCTCCATCCACCCCTCCCCGCACCCCGTGAAGGCCGCTGACACGAAAGCAGAGCTGTCCAGAGAGCAGTCAGGTCGGGTCGGTGGGTGCCCTTAGCATTGTTCTTAACCTTCAGACCCTCACTGAAGCTCCGCCCTGGACTCAGGGTTTGCTCTCCCTCAGAGCATGCCACTCTTCTTTCTGACACTTCACATGTTTCCTTTCCTGTTCAGTTCATGGTTTCCGCCCCCACCCAAATGGAGCCAAGAGATGTGTCTCCAGGGAAAGTCGGGGCAGCCTTCCTTACCCTTGGCTCCTGTGACTTGGTTTCCACAGGGGCTTTCTAAGCTCAGGGACCCCAAGCCTCCATCAAATCTAATTACCTACCCTGTCTCTGAGCACATCTGAGTTGCCCCTGAGCCTCTCAACCCCCCAAACCCTGCCCACACAGTTTCCATCTTGAAGGGTCAGCCCATAGGCTGGCCCAGGCGGCCCACGCGTTCCCTTCACCCCACTACGTCCCTGCTGGTAGGGAGCTGTTCCTTCTGGGCCCTGGTGTGGCACTTCACACGTGAATGTGTCCCGTGGGTGGCATCTGGGGCCTCCCCCCGCAGTGAGGAGGGTGATGACAGTGCAGAGCTCACTGGGCCTCAGGGTACAGGCCTGGGTGGCACAGAACACAGAGACAGTGCTCCGTAAAAGTGAGCCGCGATGCCTCTGCTAGGATGGAGCTGCAGGCTCTTCCCTGGAGGGCAGACCGTATGTGTTTTGGGCTTTGCTGGCCACATGGTCTCTGCCGTGACTACCCAGCTCTGCCATTGTGGCAGCAGAGCAGCCATAGACCTTCTGTAAGTGAATGAGTATGACTGTGTTCTAATAAAACTTTATTGACAAAAGCAGGTGGAGGGCCAGCCTAAGGGCAAAGGGCCGAAGTTTGTAGTTCTCTGTTCTAGACCAGTGACTCTCTGAAGAGTAATGGGGCGTGGGGAGTGGGGACAGTGTGTGGGGGAAGGGGTGACACACAGGTCCGTGGGAATGGCACGGACATGGAGAACATTGGAGGTGGGGAAGAGCTAGAGAAGCTGAACACTGACACTGGCCCCTGGGTGACCCTAGGTCTCTCCACAGCCTCCTCTCTTAGCCTCTCCCTCCAGTTTCAAAATGACTCCTCCTCTGAGGGGACTCAGGCTCCCCACCTGGCTCCCCAGTTCCCACCGGAAACCCCGAGTGGGTGTTCCAGCCTCTGCCCCACCAGCCCCCCCCGGAAGACAGCACCCCCAGGCAGGGACCTTTCCCCCCTGCCCCTCCCTCCTCCAGTTCTGGATCCTGGCCAAGGGACGGCCTCTCAGCCCAGAGGGACCTGACCAAGAAGGTCCAGCCCCCTCCGCCCAGGAAGCCCCTGCATGCTGGAGGGTGGCCCTCCCTCCTCCCTTGCCCTGTTTTTCTTTCTGATAGAAACAGCAGCAACTCTCACACACAGAGGAGCTGGGCAGGTGAGTGGCCCACATGCTGGGCTGCAGGAAGCCGGGCTATAGCCCAAGGCACCAGCTGGGCAGGGGCCTGCAGAGCCTCAGGTCAGTTCCTGAAAGGAACCGTTTTCCACTTGTAAATGGGGTGACAGGTCTGCTTCCCAAGCATGAGCGGACGAAGTGTGAGGACTGTAGAGCCCGGGACACGGGTGGCAGAGGGGACGGGGCCCAGAGACTGCCGAGGGAGGAGGGTGTAGGGGCAGTGAGGCTGGTGAGTGCGGCAGGGGCAGAGGGTGGGTGGGGGAGTGAGGCCCAGCGAGGCTGGTGAATGTGGGGAGGGCGGATGCAATGATAAGCATTTCCTCCCGAGGCCAGCAGAGCAGGGTGAGGCTGAGTGTGTCTCTTACTCAGATTTGGGTGGGACCCCATAAAGTCACACGTAGGGGAGGCCTGGCAGGGCTGACAGCCTTGCCTGACCCTTTCACACTTTAGCAACAGCAATTCCAAGCCCAGAAAGGCTGCATGGCTGGGGAGGACAGAGGCCCCAGCAGGCTCTTCACCGCAGTCTCCGCGAGATAGGACAGAGGAGATTTTAACGTGTCAACTGTTTTCTGTCTTTTCCAAATTGTCTATGGTAGCCACGTATTAATTTTATGATCAGAAAAGCATGTTATTATAAATCAAGTTAAATGGCACCCAGACTGCAGAAGCCCGCCCCTCTCTAGCTAGGGAAAGGGGCAAAGTGTAAGGAAAACGAACGGAAAGCTGAAAGGACCCATGGGCTCTGGGACCTGACCCGAGGGTGCTGCCTCCAGGGCACCAGGAAGAGGCTCTGTCCTGGGCAAGGCTGGTCTCCTACCCACCCCAGCACAAGGTTTGCTCAAATCTAGACTTGGCAACCTCCGCCCCCAGCCTCTTCCCCTTGCCCCACCCCTGCCCTCACCACTTCCTCTCAATGGTCCCTGGGAATTACAGCACGATTATTTTTATTGCAAGAGTTTCCCAATGGGGGAACTCCACTGTTGGGGGAAGCAGGGTCCTGACATAAACTGGTTATAAGTAATGTATAAAAGAAATGGGGAGGAAGGCTTCTCTATGCCAGCATATTCCCAGGAACAGAGTGACCTGAGCTCTGATATTCCAATCATAGTGCCCAAGGACATCGCACTCCCTTGAAGCACAGGAATGTAAGCAGGCATGTAGCTCCTTGCTAAGCCCGCTCCCACCAGCTGCACTGTCTATTGATAAACATATGCTTTTAGCTCTTGAGAAACTCACATACACAGCCACTGCTGTCAGTCTTACGTTTGGCGCGCAGCCTCCCTTCGCCGATTCACCCTGCCACCTGCACTATAGATAAAAGAGACTGTATTCAATAAATATGGTGGACACCAGAGCTTGGGGCCTCTGCTTCCCTGAGTTTATGCAGTGGCCCCTTGGTCCCACTTATGCATTCTTAACCTGTATTTTTCTCATTCCTTTGTCGACATCAAACTCGGGGTACCCATAGGTGGTGTGTGGGGGCTGGCACCCTACATTCTACAGCCGGAAAGATTTGCATCTTAGCTTCATGTAGCATCCTTGGGCGTGGACAGGCAGAACCAGGCCATCCCGGTCCCTGTGCACAGAGGCACACAGGTGGGGTCCGGCCACGCGTCCCAGCAGCCAAGGGGGAGGAATGCGAGCCGAGCCGCTTCTCGGAAATTCATTACGGGAATGTGCGGGTTATGAAGATGCTCAGACTGCAAATCGTACTGCAGGCACCCAAACGATCATTGTTAACCCCGGACGACCCTGAACCAAAGCCAAAGGCTACAGGTCGCTGGGGCAGAAGCCTCCTGAAACCAGCTATGCCCTCCCGGCCTAGGCGCGCCAGGTCCCCGCCCAGCCGGGGGGATCCCTTGGTGGGACAATGAGACTGGGAGTCAACCGCACCCAAGTGCCACCGCCTCCACCCGGCACCCGCGACCCCCGACCCCGGACCCCCGGCAGTCAGCGGCTCACCTTCTCCTAGCCCCGGGCTCCGGGAGAACTCCCGGGAGGTGGCCGGGGTCACCCTTGTGGAACCAGGCCTGGCGGAGGCTGGGGGGCGGGCTTCGCACCTGCCTCAGTCTCCCAATCTGTGGCCCGGAGGATGGAGCCGCTGCGCGCGGAGGCTGCGGCAGGTCCCAGCGGGTGCCCTGTAGCGTGGCGCCTCCTTCCCTGAGCCTCTTCCCTGGGCACGAGGGTGGGTCCTGAAGAAGGAGGACGCCGCCTCTTCTTGCCCCCCCGCCCCCGACACCGCTGCTTGGAGCTGCTCGGCAGGTGCGCGGAGCCTCCCCCGCCGCCGACAGGGCGACCCGGCCCCGCCCCCAGCCGTATTCCGTGGCCTTTGCTCCCGGCCAGCTGCGGGCCGCCACTGAGCAGGTGCAGAGTAGGCGCTTCCTGGAGCTCTTCCTGCGGTCCTCAGAGAACCCCCTGGCAGCCCCATTGTAGAGATAGGGAAACAGGCTCAGGAAGGGCAGACCTTGCCCAAAGCCTGCAGTGCGCAGCGGGCCGGGATTCCGCGCTCCGAGCCTGGCCGCCTCCCTGGGGCGCGCGAAGGTAGCTTTCCTTCCCCGGGAAGCGCGGAGGCCAGAGACCCGCACTCAGGCCAGGCGGGGGCGGCGGGAAGAGAGTGGCGGCGCGGGACAGCGGCTGGGAGGGCTGGGAGGGCGTCGGGGGCCGGGTGCTCCAGCTGGGCTCCTGGCCGGTGGATGGCGCCTCGCGAGGCGTCCGGGCTGCGGGAGCGGGAGGAGCGGGAACCGGAGGAGCAGCCGCGGGGCGCCAGCGCCGTGGGGGGGACTTCGCCGTCCCTCCTAAGGCGCAGCCGGTGCGTTTGGGACCCGGGAGCAGAGCCCGCGCCTGCCCGGCGGGCTCCCCGCGGTCTCTTGGGGTCTCTCGGGCGCAGAGGCTGAGGCCCGAGCTCCGCAGTAACCCAGGGCGGCCGCGGGGAAGCAGCGCCCTCAGGTGACTCGGGAATGGGTTAGAGGAGCCCCGAGAAGGACCTCGTGCAGCAGAGCACCGGGCCGGGGCCGGGGCTGGCGGTGGGCGGGGAGGGCGCTCTGGGAAGGTCCAGACCAGGGCGAGGCTTTCGGGGTCAAGGCCTGCCCCCCGCCATCCCGTCCCCCGGGGAGGTCTGTGAGCAGAGGGGCCCGGGTGGAGAAGGCGCTGCTGGCCAGGGGCAGGGCAGGAGCCCAGGTGGGGACTTGCGGTGGCTGAGGGGACCCTCGGGCTGCAGAGACAGGGAGGGGAGCTAGGGGTGTGGCTTGGGCAGGTGCTGGGAGACCCCAGGTGCCCTTTATTCTGAAGGGGGAATGTGCTGCCCGGGTCCTCCGGGACCTAGAAATCCATTTCAAGATTTTCAGGAGTTTCAGGTGGAGACAAAGGCCCTGCACAGGTGAAAACCTGGCAGTGGCAGAGTGTGGGGTAAGAGCCACGGAAAGAGGAGGCCACAAAGGCGGACGACAGGAGAGAGGGTGGGAACCAGGATTTTTAAAAACACATCTGAGATGCGTTTGTTTTCCTTTCCTGGAGAAAGTGTGGGCAGAAGCCAGCTCTGAAGCCCAGGCTGCCCAGCTAGCCCTGGCGGAGCTGAGGGAGGAAGGCCGGGGCAAAGCCGCACGTCCCTGTCTCGGATGTGAGCTCTGGAGATCTGGACGGAGGCAGATATGCCAGCGAAGCTGAGCAGGCCTGACCCCAGGGCCCCCCGATGGGCACCAGACATAGGCTGTGTGCTGGCATCTGGCCGTTGCAGGACTGAACCCGCAATGCCTCGCAGGTGGCGACTGCCTTCTGGAGGCCTGGCTGGCTGACACTTTGCACGGCTCCTGGAGAAGGGGGATGCGAGTGGAGTCCACGGGTCATGGCCATGTCCTGGGTGCCACCTCTGAGGCAGGGCAGGCTGGGGTGGGGAGGGGCTGGAGACACCTCCTTCCAGTTCCGCCTCTCACCCGTGGTCTTCATGCCGGCAAGCCCCTGGGGACTTGTGGAAACGCAGGAGGCTGGATCCTGTCCCAGGGCCTCTTACTCAGCAGGTCTGGGTGGGGCCCGAGACTGCACCCCTCACAGGTCCCAGGTGAGGCGGGTATGGCCCGGTGCTGTGCGGCTCTGGACCTAGTCCTCAGGCTCGGTCTGCCTGGCACCCAGGGCCTGGGCTTGGGACAGAGCTGTGACGCAAGCAGGCCGTTCCCCCTGTTTTCTGGGGACATTGCATCATCTTAGCTTGGAACACGCAGGCATCCAGCGTTGTTATCCACATCCCTCCTCCATATTCTTCTTTTTGAGAACTTTCACCAGGTATGTCAGGAGCTGCACTTCCACCAGGGAGGCCCAAGTGGAAAGCCTCATCCTTGTCCCCCAGGAGAGAGGAAAGCCTACAGTTACAATTCCAGGGACAAGAGCGATGCAGGTGAGATGTGGTAAGTCTCACAGTTCAACCGGGGAAATCAGAGATGGCTTCCTGGAGGCAGTGACACCTGGACAGGCTTCTCCACAGGAGGGAAGCGAGTGGGAGGAGCCAAGTGGGAGGGGCCCATCACTTAGTGGGAACTGCACGGGCAGAACCGACCACCACCCCCGCCAGGCCCAGAGCTCTTGGAGAGAGCTGGGCCCCTCGGGGGACACCACATAGTTCCCATTAGATCTTAGGTCTTGCCCCTGGGCAGTGCTGCTGAGACCTCTATGCCTGTCCCAGGCTGAACCAAGGTTTTCTGACTCTGAGTTGCTGCATTTTTACTAAGGGACAGAGGGACACTGCCCCCAACCCCCAGGGAGTTGGGCTGGCTCTCCCATGGCTCGGCCCACAGCTCCAGCCTCAGGGATGTCCAGAGGATCAGAAAACTCCTTCCCATCTTTAAAGCAGCGGCTGGCAGAGTCCGTGGAACTCTTAGGGGACCAGGAGACAGGCAGGAAGCCCCCCAGGCAGGCAGGCAGGGGCCCAGGCGGGAAGGTTGATCTTTGATTCTCTTCTGATGGCCCACTGGGAACTGTGAGCACCCAGCCACCCGCTGGGACATCTTGGTGTAGGGAAAGGGCTGAAGCTGGAGCAGCCACAATGGCGTCCTCTCTCGTAGTAGTGGTCCTGAAACACAGACATGGTCAGGGCAGCGTGCTGAAAGGCATTGCTGAATGAAGCCTCCTACTGACCTACAGCCAGCACACACCACTCCAGGGGCAGAGGGAGGAGAGCAGGAGCGGGAGCGATTCCAGGGCAGAGGCAGGCTCTGAATCTGTGGAGATCCTCCCTGAGGCACTCTCTGCACCTGCAGGGGTCCAAGCCCAGCGCTGGCTCTGCAAGGATCCGGCCACTCATACTGTGCACCTCAGCATGGGGCATCTGTGGGTCTCTCTGAAGGTGGGCACCTGGGCAGCCTTCCTGAGGGGTCAGAGCACCCCTGCAGGCATCAGAGATGCCGTCTGTCCCTTTCACCACTGGCCATGGCTGGGGCAGAGCAGCACCACGTGGTTTGGCTCTGGACAGCTGTGAGGCCCCACGAGGCCCAGCATGTCTGCAGGGGCCTCCCCTAGCCCCCTCTCTGCACCCTGAGGCTTCACCTGTTGATCAGAGAGGCAGCAGAATCCCAAATAAGAGTGCAGCGTGTCACCTACCAGCTCCAGCCCCTGGGGGCAGAGTGGGGACTTGGTGCTTCCATCCAGCAGAGGCCCTGGTGTTCAGCTGCAGCAGAGACACCCAGGCAGGGTGTCACCTGCATGGTCAGCTGCAGGCTGGGGTTTGTAACCGCTGCCGTCTCTCGGCCCGCAGCGTCCTCTCACGTGCTGCCTTGGTCCTGATGGGCAGGGTCCGGGCCTCTCATTAAACCAGGGTTTCTCCCCATGAGGCCTGGAGAGGAGCCTTCTGGCCACTCCTGGGTCCAACAGGAGGAGAGCAGCAGGCCTGAGCTTTGTATATGCACCAACTGCCAAACATATCACCACGTCTTTACCGAAACTTCTCTTTAGAAAGCTTCTGTTTGTATACGCAAGGCAGTGTGCATGTGAGCATGTCAGTTACAGCAGGAGATGGGGAACAAGCCACGTGGGAACTGATGGAGCCACAGCCACATCCAGTGTCCTCTGCTGCCACTATGGACTGCCAGGGGAGTGGGGGTGAACGTGAAGATCTTTCTGACGTGAGAGAAGCCAGGCGTGGAGCAGGGAAGAGTCAGGTTTAATGGGTGTGAACAACAGGATCACTAGACAGTATGGTTTTCATAGATAAAACGCTTTTTGTATAAGTCTCTAGAATAGCGATAGGAAATCTGTAATCATCATTTCAAGTGGGCAGGGAACTATGCTCTGGGGTCAGGGGAGGAAGGGAAACTGTTCGCTGCAAACAGCTCTTAGGGCGTTTCCATTGGGATCGAAGGGTGGCTGACTCTGCCACTTTGACCTGAGGATTACTTCCACCTGAGGCACTTGAAAGGCAGCATAGGCAAGAGTGTCATTGAATCTCTCCTTTTCTTCCTGAAGACAGATAAAAATGCCCATGTGAAAGATGCCCTCGCTGTACCAGGCAAAGAAATATTTTCTACAGGGAGGTAAATCATAGCTGACGGAATTCTGTACAGACAGACATTAATTAAAGTTATTCCTATCTTCCTTAAGCCTCCCCATATGGTTTACTTTCCACGACAGCCTCTTTGTTCAAGCTCGTGCAAAAGCACACAGGTTTCATCATTTCCTTGGGTCTTTGCTTCCCTATGAGGCTCCTGTGTCACATAAAAGTTATATTACATTTGTATACATTTCTCCTGCCAATCCACCTTATTTCAATTTAATTCCCAGGCCCAGCCAGGACCCTAAGAGGAGGGAGGTGGAGATTTGCTTCGTATATTACTTTTTTAAAAAGAAAATCTGAGGCCAGGTGCGGTGGCTCACGCTCATTATCTCGGCATTTTGGGAGGCTGAAGTGGGAGGACTGCTTGAGTCCAGGAGTTCAAGACCAGCCTGGGCAACATAGGGAGATTGTGTCTCTACAAAAAACACAAACAAATTAGCTGGGTGTGGTGGCACATGCCTGTGTTCCCAGTTATTCAGGAGGCTGAGGTCAGAGGATCACTTGAGCCCAGGATCACCATTACGGTGAGGTATGATTGCACCACTGTTCCAGCCTAGGCAACAGAGTGAGACCCTATCTCTTAAAAAATTTGTGTTTAATTAATTAGTTACCTGATTAACACAGTTCCTTATTGTTGAGGGATTCTCTGCTGTGGCCCTTCTGCAGCCCCACCCATACATGAATGACTTTTTTTTGAAGCTTCCTCCTTTGTACATGTGGGAAGTAAAAAAGTTCTTCTTCAAAGTTTCCTTTTTTGTTAAAGAATAAACTTGCTAATAACTCTTTGTTAAGCTCTATCCTATGTAGCTGTTAGACACGCCAGGCTTACAGGCTTGTAGTACATTCTACGTCCTTGTATTTTAACCAAGATATCTGTGCTGCGCGTGCTCACAGGCATGTTCCAGCTCGCAGCCTGTGTCCCTTACCTGTTTAGAAAAGTTTTAAGTTAGTAGTCAATCAGGTTTCAGTTTAGATGGTGAGGTCTGGCTCCAGCCAATGGAGATCAGACACAGCAGTAAGGACAACCCCAAATGCATAACGGATAAATATGTCTGCTTTTCATCTGTTGGTTGTACTCTCATGGCAGGATGGCTAGCAAGGGTACCCTTCCTGCAGTACAAGAAGTAAAAAACTGCTTGCTGAGAGATCCTTTGTCTCAGTGCTGATTTTTCTTTGTGGCACTAAGCATGTTTCCAACATACAGGTGAGTATCTTTGTCTCTGTCTTACTCTGTTTTGTGCTGCTGTAACAGAACACTACAGACTTCGTAATTTATATAATGAACAGAAATTTACTGGCTTATGGTTCTGGAGACTGGGAAGTCCAAGACTGAAGGCCCGGCAACTGGCAAGGACCTTCTTACTGTGTCATCCCACGGAGGAACAGCAAAGAGAGGGCAAGAGTGTGTCAAAAGGGGGACAAACTAGTCCTTTTATAAAAAATACATTGACAAATCCACTCCCATGATAACAACATTAATTCATTCCTGACGGTAGCATCCTCGTGGCCTAATCACTTCTTCAAGGTACTACATCTTAATACCGGTATGACAGCAATTAAATTTCGACAGAGAGGACCAACATTCAAACCACAGCAGTCTCAAATACTGGGCTGGCAGTGGAAGAGGAGGCTGATCTTTAAAAAATACAGTCTTTAAAAACAGGGTCAATCCCATGAAGTAAACTCACACTGGAATGGGTAACAGGTAAAGGGATCCAGGTGGATAAAACAATAGACATTCCCCTGCATTCAAAGCACATAAAGATAAGCCCTTTCACCTTAAGAGTCGCTGGGTTCAGAGGCTGAAGGCACCCTGAAGGAACTCTACAGACACCAGCTTCTGGAGTTTTCATCTCTGGAGTCTTCACAGCCAGCAGCATTCCTAGGTAGACTGGTTGAGAACAAATCTTGGAGAGGAGTACAAAGAACGGCTTGTGAATGCTCAGTAGGTCTTTGAATATGTAAGAAGACACAACTTCCAGCCCGTTGCACAGCCTTGAATATATCCTAGAGGCTATCACCTTGGGCTGTGAGTGGCTTGTGTGGTCATCTGTCCATCTCTCGGCTGGGCGAGAAACTTGACATCCTTTCTGAGAGGTGATCCAGGCTCTGCCTGGGACCCGCTACTCTTCTCCAAAGTGCACTTTGTGTGGATAGGTTTTCACTGTGGATCCTGGGCAGGCGAATGCTGGTGCCCAGTGTGGGGAAGCAGGGTAGAGGTGTGGCCATTGCCTGCCGGGCCTGGACTCGGCAGCCTTCCTTTGTGGCCCCCAAACACCGCCTGTTCCGTTGTTTCTTCTCCACATGTCAGCCTTGTGGCTCCATGAGAACAAGGCTTTCCTTGAGGACAGGCATTGCATCTTACCTGTGGTCTCTCTTCCCTAAGCACCCCAGCACAGACAGCACGGGGTGCAAGCAGTCAGATGAGCACCGGACCCAGCCCATTACCTCGCTGCTGTTTCCCATGTAAGTGGAGCAATACCCGACTCTAAGGGACTGTTCTGAGGACTAAATGGAACATTGTAAAAAATAAATTGACATGAAGGGAAGGTCAAATGGACTAGGGTGGCCAGGCGCGATGTGGCTCATGCTGGTAATCCCAGCGCTTTGGGAGGCTGAGGCGGGAGGATCCCTGGAGCACAGGAGTTTGAGACCAGCCTGGGTAACAGCAAGATCCCGGCTCTAGCAAAACATTCATAAAAATTAGCTGGGCGTGGCGGTGCCCACTGGAGGTCCCAGCGTCTTGAGAGGCTGAGGCGGGAGGATCGCTCGAGCCCTGGAGGTCCAGGCTGCAGTGAGCCGATTTCGCGCCATTGCGTTCCAGCCTGGGAGATGGCGCGAGACTCCGTCTCAAACGCAGAATTTAAAAAAGGCCAGCTCGACTGCCGCGGGGGTCGCGTCCTCTCCATCCCCAACCCCGGCCCTGGGTCCCCCACGATCTAGACAGAAACTCGTTTCTCGTGCTCCGCGCCACCCCGGCCCTGCGGCCTGTTTCTCCCCCGGGCGTCGGTGGAACGCCAAGCGCCGCGACCCCGCATCCCTGACCCCGCGCCCGCCAGAGCCGCTTCCGGGCACTTCCGGCGCCCGCGCGGATCCCGGCAGCCGCGGCTCCCGTTTCCGCCCGGCCCTAAGAGCGCAGGACCAGCTTCCGGGAGGCGCGTTCGCCGAGCTCCACTGGGAAGATGGGGAAAGTGAGGGGGCTGCGCGCCCGGGTGCATCAGGCTGCCGTGAGGCCCAAGGGGGAGGCCGGCCCCGGCCCCGCGCCCCCTGCCCCGGAGGCGGCCCCTCCGCCAGCCTCGGCCGGGAGGAAGGTGAGTGGGGGCGGCGCGGGCCGGGGGCGCCGCGTGGGTGAGGGAGGTTGAGCTGCGGGGCGCCGCCTCCGGGAGGGGTCGAGGCTGAGGCAGGAGACTCGTTTGAATCCACGAGGCGGAGGTTGTGGGTAGCCGAGCTCACGCCACTCGATTCCAGCCGGGGCAACAGAGCAAGATCCCGTCTCAAAAAAAAAAAATTAGTATCTCTTTACTAATGTTTTCTGTTTGATATGAGAGTGTCCTCAGACCTTCCTTTAGTTCTTTAGACGCGGTCTGTCTCTTTTAGTCCTTGGAAATATGTATAATGGCTCCTATGAATTCTTTACATGCGAGTACATGTGGGCTTCTCAACGCAGTTTCTGCTGTGTGGCTCATGCTTTCCTCGTTCTTCCAATATATCATTTTGTGCGTGTATGTATGTGTGTGTGTGTGTGTAAAATTGGACATTTTGGATAGTCCTGTAGCAACCAGGGATTAGTATTTGCTTGACAACTTTGTTTATTGACCTGGCACTGAACCATGTGGCCTCTCTCCTTGTCCCCTTCTGGCTGCCCGCAGCCTCTGATGTGCCCCCTTGCTCTTTTTTTCCTGTTTTTATCTTTTAGCCTGGCTACTTGGATCTGCTTAAGCTCCTTACTGGTCAGTAATTATTCTTAATGCCTCCTTGGCCAGTGAGTTTTTGCCCTTTACCACTGGATACCTCTGGCTTGGAGGTGGCTGTCAGGTTCAGCGTGTTTACATTTTCACCCTCCATTCTGCTCTCAGAGAGGCACAGCCAAGGACTGGTCGCTTACAGAGCCCCTCTGCTCACTCCTGGGAGGGCAAGTCCTTGAACATGCATACAGTCTCCAGACTGCCAGGGATGCGGCTTCCTGGGAGCCATTCCTGGACCAGAGGGGCTTACTGTCTACCCAGGAGCCTTGGGCACCTTGCTCTCTGCACCTATCACCATCCAGAGCTCCTTCCTGGTCAACAACATCCTTAGGTGTGAGAGCCCTCACACCAGTTCCTGACAAAGTGAGTCCCCTCTGGCAAAGCTGTGGAGTTCTTCCTCCTTGCAGCCTACCTATCCTGGCCAGGAACTCTGTCAGGACACCAGAGATGGGGCAGGAGCAGCTTCGGCTCCCTAGTTGCCTGTGCTCATTGAAACCTGTGTCCTGCTGGTGGCTGAGGTGGGGCTGATCGGGACCCAGTGTTCTGATGTCCCTGCCTGGGGGTAGAAATTAGAAAATGGAATTATCAGACAGAAACCAAAAAAATAAGTGTCTCTGAAAATGTTGAAGACATATTCAGGAATCATAGAAAGGAACAAAAAGGGCTTAAAAAGACTAGGAAAAATTGAAGAAAAAAGTAAGAGAACTTGTATATCTGGAAAATATAGTTATTGAACTTGAACATGGAATAGACAGAAAGGATTTCCAGCATCTAATCAGATAATGGCATTGTAATCCTTGAAAGACATTCAAATGTTGTAACAACAGCATTTTTTATATTAAGCTCCAAAAATATGCATGAATGAGGTGTAAATTGCCACCGTGGAGAATGTCCCAGGTACTTTGGGAAAAGCAGTCATATGCTGTACGCCACCATACATTCATGATCTGGAAGGCTGCACGCTCCACCCCTTGTCCCCACCTGATCCCTGTTTGCCTGTGAGACCTCAGCCTCCTTGCGCTGCTGTAGCCACCTGCCCGCCCAGATGAAGGCTTCTCTGGTCTCCAGCACTGTTTCCCCGCAAGTCTGATATTTTCCCACGTACCAACTTTCTGTCCTCGCCACGTAGGGACGAGAGCAAGGACTTCTCCGTCAGGTGCTGTGGGTGAGGGCGCCTGGGGAGCTGCAGTCCAGCCCAGCACCTCTTGGTACCCTGGCTGCCTTCTGTGTCTTCCTCTAATGTGAGAGAGGCCACATTTTACCTCCACCTTCAGGGTTTTTAGGTTGGGCCTGAGATTCAGACTCACATAAGACCGATTAACAGGAGAAAAGCTTACAGATTTGTTAAAGTTTTATGTGACATGGGAGCCTCCTAAGGAAATGCAGCCTCAAGGAAGTGGGAGGACCTTTGTGCTTCTGTGTGAGGGTGAGAGGCTGACAGAGGCAGTTGTAGAAAACTAAACCGCTTGGGAGGCTGCAGGAGGGGAGGGGCGTGCGATCAGGTGTGTCTGTACAGAGCTCTCCTGATGGTAAGAGTGTTACTTTCTTTCTGGTATAGGAAGGCATCTTCCTTGTGGGGATTTGTGTCTCCTTTCAGGAGAAAGGAAGGGGCTGATGAGCCCTCTTGGCACCTGCTATATTTTAAGTGCCTTTAGCTCAAAATAATTCTTTGCCAAAGTGACATGGTTTGCGGTGACATACTCTGACACCCTTGAGAAGCCTCTGTTACGGTTGATGCTGCCTTCCCTGCCAAGGTCAGTGAGGCTTGCGCATGAGTGGGCCGGGCAGCACGGGGCAGGGACTGGGGGTTCTGTCTGCCCACAGTGTGGTCGGCAGCTGACTTGGAGGATCTGAAATCTTCATGTACGGATGAGTATGGCTCAGAAGCAGACCCGAAAAGAGGCCGCTGAGATGACTGGTTCTGACGGGATGTGGTCAGTCTGTGCTGAAGGAGCCGGCAGCCTGGGAGCTGCATGTCCTTCATCTGCTCAGCTCAGGTTTCTCCTGCAACACAGGAGAATGTTGCAGAAAGAATAAGACAAAACGGTTGGGAAGGAAATTTGGTTCTTGAGATAGTGATCCTGACTTCTGAAGAACCAGGAGTGAAGCCCATCTGGTGATTTAAGGCAGGGAGCAGGTGGGCCTGGGCACTGCAGGTCTGCCCTAGAGCTCTGGGACCAGAGGCTCCTGCTGTGGGAGGTGAGGGTTCTTTCCCCAGGTCCTCCTGGGCAGAGAAGCTGGGGAATCTGGGTTCTTGTCTCCCGTCTTCTCCTCACCTTTAATTTCCCTCTGAAACCACAGAGCAAGTCTCACACCTCTTCTTTTCTTCTTTTATTGTTGGGGATGTTAGGACTGGGCGTTCATCGACACCAACATCTTTGCCAGGACCAAGATAGACCCCAGCGCCTTGGTGCAGAGGCTGGAGCTGGACGTGAGGAGCATCACTTCCGTCAGGAGAGGTGAGGCAGGCTGGAGTGCGCAGGTTGCCGTGCTGCCCAGCAGATCTGGGATCGCTCACTCACAGGCCGAGGTCTTTGCTACTTTTCGGCTGACCTGTGCCAGACTGTCCTTGAGCAAGGGTTCCCCTGGCTGTTTCTCAGGGTGATCCCCCAGAGTAGATTGCAGCTGTGGTTTTGCCCCTGGGCTACATCTTGTCTCCCCAGCGACGCAGGGACTGCCCTGGGTCCTGGCAGCAGCGTGGGCTAAACTGTGCCTGGAGACTGAGCCACGGGAACTCAGGCTGTTTTGGTGACCAACAGGGTTTGAGCTGTTTTCTCTGGGTGTGCCGATTCTCTCGTGGTCTGTCTGTGTGTTTGGGCAGTTTTGAGCTGTTTTCTCTGGGCGTGCCGATTCTCTCGTGGTCTGTCTGTGTGTTCGGGCAGTTTTGAGCTGTTTTCTCTGGGTGTGCCAATTCTCTCGTGGTCTGTCTGTGTGTTCGGGCAGTTTTGATCACTTTTCTTGAACAAGTGCTTTATGTTTTGCAGAGGTAAGCTCTTTATCGTTTTGTACAGATAACTCTTCAGGGTTTAGATCCGGAAGCCCAGGTGGGGTCCTGTCAGTTTCATTAGCGCCTGCACAGCCCGCCTTCCTGGTCTGTTGCTTGTGCCCCTTGCAGCCCTGAAGCACACACGGCTGCCTGGCCGGGGAGAGAGTCTGGGAACTCACGCTCGCTCCAGTGTCTGGAGCGCAGTGGGGAGCGCAGTCCCCTGCACGTCCTGCGGAGTCAGGTGTTTTCATGGAGTCCAGGCCACCATGGTCAGTGCCGGCAGTGTTGGCTGCCCTGGCTGGAGGGTGGTGGCCAGTCACTCCCCAGGGAAAGACCCAGGAAAGAGCTTCCTTCGCTCATCTATGGGAGTCGGGGGACACAAGGAATACTTTTTATGTCTTCATAGCCTCGGGGAGCCACAGGCCAGGGAGGGAGAGGCCCTGCGTGTGGGTGCAGAGCTTGAGGCACCGCGTGACAGTGAAGATGGGCCACCTGTTAAGAGCCTGGGCTCGGGGCCTCGGCTCCTCACTGCCTGGTAGCCCCTGGCTGGACACTTGATCGCTCTGGGCCAGGGCTTTGCATCTGTCAAAGGAGGTGATAGTATTCACCTGCTAAGTTCTGGCAGTTTCGAGGTTGAGATGAGTTAGTTAATGTGAAATGTTTGAAACAGTGCAGGCTCTGGAGATGACTGCTCTGCATCTGTTAACAAGGCTGGTCTGGCGGCAAGGTGGGGAACGGTGGGCTTTGCCCAGAGGCTTTGTCCAGAGGTGGGCCAGCCTGATTCCTTGGGTACAAGTCGTGTGATCATGGGCGCTCTGTGACCCTTAGTTTCGTTGTCCACATAGCGGTGACAGACACAGCTCATAGATGCTGAGGGCTTCACTGTGCATCTGGAAAGATCCAGGCACGTTTAACCAGTGCTGGTTTCCTGGGCCTTCTCTCCAAGGAGGACCTGGTGATGCGACCAGGCCAGGTAATTCCAGAGAGGAGCCGTGCCTTCCAGCCAGGAAGGGTTGACATGGGTGGTCTGCCTGAGCTGTGCACTCCCTGGCTGCCGACAGGGCCTCTGAGGCTGTCCCCAAGGGGAGGGGAGTCATGGGCCTCACTGACCTGGCTCTGCCTTGAGCCTCTCCAGGCTCTTTCACGTGGTGGCCACTTTCCCCTGCCTCTTCTTAGCCCTCTCCCTTCAAACCCCTGTGGCTCATGTGGTGCCTAAGGTCACCTGTTGCACGTCCCCTCTTCTCCTCCTAATATAAAGAGGCATCACACTCATGACCCCTCTTGCTTACCAGGAAACTCCTCTTTAGCAAGGTCTGGCCTCGTGGCTTTCTTGGGCGGAGGTCGTGCCCAGCGGCCCTCTGGCCTCTCCTTTGAGCCAGCCTGGCCCTTTGTTTTTTGTAAGCTCACACCTCATTAATTTAGTCACTGGTGGGAGAGGGTGGAAGCTGGAACATGACAGTGTTGAAGATTGATTTCACATTTCAGAACCACGTTATGAAAGTAGAGCATAGAAATGTTTTATTAAAATAATTGAATAAGTTGAAAAAATTTTTGCAAGTCCATTGGATAATGAATTTTTTTTCTTAATTCACATACTGTTATTTGTGCATAAAAACCTCAAAGCTCATACTGACTGGACGTTGACGTGGCCGTTCTGGGCTCCCCAGCCCAGAACTCGGGTAGACTGGACGTTAGCGTGGCCGTTCTGGGCTCCCTGCTCTTGTTTGCGGTGTTTCCCATGGCCCATCATGAGGGGCACAAGGGAATGATTTGAGCGTGGAGCAGGGTCAGGGTTCTGGGTGCGGGAGAGGAGCCTTGGCCTGGGGATACACTTAGTGGCTCTGGCCATGGCCTCGTGCACTGCCTGTGGCTGTGATTTCTGCCTTGGTGCCCCCAGGGAATTCAGGAGAATTGGTCCTCCGAAATGGTCCCTTGGAGGTTGTCCCTGAGGCGCCTTCCAGGTGGCTGTCCTGTGGAGGGGGACGTTCTGAGCTTGTCACCCAGGCCCCTATCACAGCCCTCCTGGAGCGAGGCCTCCAGCGGCTGTCTCCGGCTGTGGCTCTCAGCCCAGGGTTCCCGCACACGTTCCTTCCACCGCCTGCTGTGGCTTCTCTGCACTGAAGAGCCCCAGGCTGGATGAAGGGGACCTTTGGACCTCACGGAGGGCTCAGACAGAGGAACAAGCCTCCACTTCCCCTGCCCTGGGATGTGAAGTGCCAGCTTGGCAGGATGGCAGGGGTGCTTGGCCCCGTGCCTGCAGACCCTCAGAGGAGCAGCCCCAGAGGTAGAGGGGCTTGCCCTGATCTGGGGGCCCCAGCCCCTTTTCTTGGGGCCTCCAAGGTACCCAGGTGCCTCAGCGGGTCCTTTGCATCCTGGGCGCTCCTCACCTTACGCCTCTCCCTCCAGGAGCAGGCTTGTTTTTTTCCTGTTGTTTTTTTTTTTGGTGTGGTCACCACAGCTCCTGATTGGCTGGTGCCCTAGGTCCCCACCCCCACTCCTCCTGGCTTGTGCTGAGGCCTAGGCCCAGGACAGGCCCATGTCATACAGATACTGCATCCTGTGACTTGACCGCCACCTCTCAGTGACCCGCGTGGCTGTGGAGGTGAGGTGGCGGCCGTGGGTGCCTGTCTGCTTAGATTAGTGTGACACCACCCTCCCACATGCCTCACCCTTGCCCTGGGCTGAGTCAGAAATAGCACGGCATGCTGTGTCTCTGGCCAAGGAGCCGAGTGGCTCAGGGGAGGGGTCCAGGCTGCAGCTCATCACCCAGTGGACACCCGTGTGCCCATCTGCGTCCGTCCTCTCCCTCTCTGGCCCTGGGAAGTGGTGGGGCTTGTTTGTCCCTGTGACTAACAAGTTGATGGCATCTTTCCTATGTTTCTTTCAAGCCTTTGGGATCCCAGCTGGCCCAGAAGCCACATCTGCCCCTAATTCCCTTCCTGTGCCCTGGGTCCTGCCTGACCATGACAGGTGGGCCCTGCATCCTGGGAGGGACCCGCTGAGCTCTGCAGCCTGCTGGCTGTGGCCTCGCCTCTTGTCTTGGGAAGAGGCCATGGGTGCAGGGCTGAGGCTGGCTCAGTCCCTGCCCTGCCCCAGCTCTCTTAGACCCCTCTGCACCCCACGGGAGGAGGAGGGCATGGGTGCAGGGCTGAGGCTGGCCTAAAGTCACCTCCCCGTCCCAGCTTTCTGAGACCCCCTGCACCCCATGGGGAAAGGAGGGCATGGGTCAGGGCTGAGGCTGGCCCAGAGTTCCCTCCTCACCCCAGCTCTCTGAGGCCCCTGCACCTCCCCAGCAGGGCTCAGCTTTTCCTGCAGGCCAGGCTGTGTATGCAGAGGCTTTGTGGCCACCCGTGGACCCCACGTCAGGGGGCTAGAGCTCCTTTGTGCCTGTTCTGGGGGTGGCGAGGGCCCTGTGGCAGAGCCGAGGTGAGCACCCATCTCCCCCTGCTCAGTGCCACCTGCTGTGTGTGCTGTGCAGCCAGCAATAGCTGGTGTAGTGAGCCTGTACGACACCAGTGCCTGGCAGCCGGCTGGGTGCCCGGTGGTGGCTGCATCCTCCAGCTTTGGGCACGGCGCTAATCCTTGGCATCAGGTGGTCCCGGGTAGCTGGTCGTGGAGCACGTTTAGAATTGGATTTCTAGTTCTGTGTTCTTTCATACTGGAAAATGGCAGACAATGAGCCCACCTGTTTTCAGAGGGCACTTGGGACTCAAGCCCAGAGACACAGGCAGAGTGGGACAAGGCCTGGTGTGGACTCAGAGCCATGTGGGGCTGGGGGCCCCTGGAGTGGAGGACAGAGGGAGGCTGGTCACCGTTGCTGGAGAGGTGCTCACAGCACCGTGGCTGGCTTGGGGGTGTGGGGGTCATGAGAGGCGCTGGTGGTGTTACAGGATTTTGGGGGTGTTGCTTTTCTGGCCAGATGCCCGTGGCCGGTGGCACCTTTGCTCAGGCCGCTGGGCTTATTTCGCCCACTTGGCCTGGCAGGCTATGCTCAGCTCATGCCACTGGCCCTGATCCCATGCCTCCAAGGGAGACTGGAGGCAGGCGCGGAGCGGTGAAGAGTGTGTGAGAGTAAGCATGGGGTCCGGCCACTTGCAGGCCAGCGCCAAGCCATCCTCAGCCCCTGCCCTGGCTTCCTCCCAGAGCTTGTTGGTGCCCAAGGTCCAGAGGGGGCCAAGGCGGCAGGGCCTGAGTGATTGGAGAGGGCATTGGAAGCGGGAGAGCCCAGGCAGCGGGAGCAGGCACCTCCCAGTCTGCAAGGGTGAGGTGGGGGGCCTTCCCAGGACCGCGAGGGTGCAGAGAGGCCGGGGTCTCCAGCCCTGGCTTCGGCTGCCTGCTCTTACTCCTGCTGGTTCTGTGGAGCATGCAGCCCTGGCACTCAGGGGCTGCCCGGGGTCCCATCACATGGCTTGTGGTCCTGCCCACAGGGTTGCTTCTGATCTGGGAGTGGATCATGGGCTGTGGGCCCTGGGCCCGGCCATCAGAAGTGTCAGGCCCAGCTGTCACCGATGTGGGGTGGACCCTAGGGACCCTAGGGATGCAGCCCTGTGGCCCTGCACCATAGCGTCCATGAGAGGCACAGGAACCCGGCACCCTCAGCTGCGTGAGCGCAGCGACCACACTGCTGTCCCAGTCCCCAAAGCAAGGTCCCATTCCCCCCTACTCCCCAGAACCTTTCCTGTAGCAGCAGCAGGCCAGAGCTTACCGCGTGGCAGGGTCTGAAGCTGCAGAGGCCCGCGATGCCGGGCACAGGGCACCCACTGCCACCATTGCTCCTCCCGCAGCTGCTCCTGCTGCCGCTGCCTGCACCTCCCCGCTGTAGACGGCCTGCTGCTGCCGTCAGTGGAACACGT
Source organism: Cacajao melanocephalus (assembly GCA_963573385.1). Taxonomy (NCBI): domain Eukaryota; kingdom Metazoa; phylum Chordata; class Mammalia; order Primates; family Pitheciidae; genus Cacajao; species Cacajao melanocephalus. Next base: position 21,448 of record CAUYLG010011673.1, on the reverse strand, counting down.
CTGCAGGCATGTCAGACTGGGTGACAAGGCCATCAGGCTGTGGTGCAGGAACACCCAGAGCTCCTGCACCGAGCCCTTGGGCAGGGCTGGCTCTCCTGGTCAGCACAGAGCGCTGCCCAGGTGATTGTACCTTCTTAGACTTCACCCCCAGGCACCTGCGGTGGAGGGTGCCACCTTGGGCTTTCTGGCCATCCGTCTGCACTGGTGATCTGCCCAGCAGAGGGCAGTAGAGCTGTGTCCTTTTCAGGTCAGTGCAGGTGTGGCACAGTCCGGTTAGAGACGCAGAGTCTCCCTCCTGCCTTGCAGAACAGGGACTTGGGAAGTCTCAGCTCCTCATCACACAGTAGAGTCCCTTAGACTCTGGGGTTGTTGCAGGATCGGCTTCGAGTCCCTTAGACTCTGGGGTTGCAGGGTCAGCTTCGAGTCCCTTAGACTCTGGGGTTGCAGGGTTGTCTTCTGGGATTTCATTTAAGATAACTGGGAAATAGCAGGAAATAAGCTTTGCCCACCCAGCCTGTGCCTCTGGGCTTGAGTCCCAGCTGCCTGTCTCTGAAAACAGAATGGGTTCATTTTCTGCTATTTTCCAGTATCACTTTTTCTACAATTGTGGAGTCAGAGATATGACAGAAACTGTGCAGATCATACATGTTACTTATCTCTACTCCCAAATTAAAATAAGAACAAGCGGATGGGGAGGTTATGTGGAGACTGCTCTGTGGTAGCGAGGCTTGGGGTCAGATGGCCTCGGCTGGCTGCACCTCCGTGTGTGTCCCCTGCCTCGGCTGCACGGTGCAGTGGCTGGAGCAGGGCGCCTTCTTACCTGTGCTCCTGCGGAGGGTGCAGCCGTGCCGACTGCTATGTTGGGAGCCCAGTGACTTGTTGCTTAAGCTGGGCATCCCTGTGAGCCATGTGTTGTCGAGACACTAGACCAGGGGTCGGAGGCATGGCCGGCGCCAGTCCCGCCGGGAGCATGGCCCTGTTGGTGGCGTTTCTCAGGCCCACGGTCACGTAGTCACATCGTGCCATGCTGAGGTGTTTGCCTTGGACCAGACATGCTGCAGTTTCTGCCTGTCTTAGAGGAGTCAGGAGCCAGCCAGGGCCTCTGGGGTTCTGTCCTCCTTCACCTCCTTGCCGGCGTCCTCGGGGTTTCTGAGATCAGCTCCTTCATCTGCGAAAGGAGGGATGTCGGGGGGCTGCTGTAGAACTGCTGTGAGTTTATCCTTGTGGAACTTTGAGCACAGAGACTGCCCTGGGCAGGTGTGTGCGGCACCTGTGCCTGAGCATCGTGGTGACCCCACCTGGTCCCCATCCTGGAGCACGTGGCGGTGACTGGGCACACGTGTCGTGGGCATGGTGCAGCAGGCTAAGCCTTCATCGGATTAACGGTTGGATTTAAAGGCCTTGAAAGTGGTTTAAACACACAGCAGCAGAACACACTGGAGAAGCTCCCTCTGGGCCCAGCCAGTCTCTCCTGCGCCTGTGTCTCGTGACCTGGCTCCTGTTCACTCAGCTTGAGATAAGACTGCAGCTGGTGCCATCCAGGTCGCAGAGGAGGTTCCCATCTGCTGGTGGCACTGAAGCCCACAACCATCCAAGGGGCCAGCACCTCATGGCGTCCTATAGGGAGACAGGCAGGGAGAGTAGTCATGTGTGGCCCTGGAGGAAGCAGAGGGACAGGCTGGGGATGTGGCCCCTCACCCATCCTGTTCAAGTCCCAGCTTACCATCTGGATCCAGGGGCTGAGTCCTCAATGCACAGGGTGAATGGCATTGTCTTCGCCCACTCTGCCCCTCCCCCACTCGGTCTCCCTCCCCCACTCGGTCCCCCTCCCCCACTCTGGCTCCTCCCCCTCTGCCCCCTTCCCCACTCTACCCCCCTCTGCCACTCTGCCCCCTTTGCCCACTCTGCCCCCTTCGCCCACTCTGCCCCCTTCGCCCACTCTGCCCCCTCCCCCACTCTGCCCCCTCGCCCACTCTGCCCCCCTCCCCCACTCTGCCCCCTCGCCCACTCTGTCCCACTCAACATCATGCCTGTGGCTGAGACGTGAAAGTTAGGGATCCACCTTTACCTAAAATTACTTTTGAAGAAAATAACATTTCCTAGTTGAGAAAGCAGTGCGTTTGCACACATCGCAGAAGAGACAAATATGCAGCGTTGGGAGAGAAAAGCCGGGCCCTGCCCCCAGAGCTGCCCGAGCACGCCGTGTGGCACCGTCTCTCACCGTCACGTGTTCTCACCCACGCCTGCTGCAGGTGTGATCACTCACCGGGCAGGTGTCTCAGCCTTGCCTTAGCTAGCAGGGTCTTCAGGGCCTCTTGCTGCTCTTTGTCTAAGTGGGCTTTGGTGGCCGTGTGTGGTTGCCGTGGGCAGTGCAGGTCTGGATCTCACTAGCTGAGGTCCCTGAGCCACTGTCTTGGTCTTGCGCTGCTCGCACCCCCGCTCACCCAGGAAGCTTGGCCACTGCCATTTTCCATTTTCCAGACAGCGATCAGCAGCTTCCCTGGCCACACAGGGAGTGACTCCTCCTCATCAGAGCTGTCTGCTGTCAGGGGTGATGTTTAAGTAGTTTCTGGAATTTTCACATCAGAGCCTGTGGCCTGATCACCTTGGGCCTGGCCTGGAGGTTCCCAGGGGCTGCCCTCCATCGCCAGAAGGTTGGCCCCAGGGCCCTCCTTCTCCCCTGCAGGTCTGACCCCAGCTGCTTCAGGACCACCCTCCCACGGGGGATGCTGTGGCCAGCAGAGGTCTTCTGGCCGGCTGGACAGTGGGGTCATGTGGCCCTGTGGGGCCCTCCCTTGTTTGGGGGGCTGCTGTGTGGGTGTCTGTGTCATGTGCTCCGGGTGCCCTCCTGCCTCGGAGGTGGCGGGGCGGTGTCTGAGCATGTGGGTTGCTATTTCTAAACCTGGCGCTGGTGGCTGGAGCTGTTTAAGGTTCTCGGCATATTCTGTTGGTGGGGCCTGGCTGTGGCGTCCTGCTGAGGCCGTCTGCACGCTCACTGACAGCTGGGGTGGGAGGGCGGCTGAGCAGTTTCAAATGGAAACTTAGGGGTGAGCAGAGAACTGCTGGGACCCCGGGTGCCGCTGTATTCGGGGCGTGGCAGTCATTGTGACTTGCAGGCCTGAGCCTAGCCTAGGAGGTCCCCAGGGCACTGCCTCTGGCAGCCTCTTCCAGGGCACCCTACCTGGTGTGTTTTCCAAACCCTGCCTGGCAAGGCCCAAGCCGAGCCTGTGCAGCGGGCTCTCCTGGTTCACCCTCGGACACCGCTCCTAATGGGAGGTGCAGCGAGTGCCCTCCCCGCAACAGGCCTGTCCCTTCCCCTGAGGGCGCGTGGCCGGCCTGTCACATTCAGAGACCCCATGCAGCTGTGGGTAGGGCCTGTGGGCAGGACCCGTGGGCAGCTGAGTCCTGGGCACTGTGGTTTTCTGATGTGCACGTCCGAGTTGTAGGCAGGTCGTGGAGGCTGTCCTGTGAGATTCCCTAGCTATGGCCCCTGAAGCAGCCAAACCCGCCAGGAGCTGTGCGGGCGGTGCCTCCCAGAGCAGGACGCCTGTAAGTGAGCCGCATAGCCGCTCCCGGGCACCATCCCCGGCGGTTGGGCCCTGCGTCCACACCTCGGGAGTCTGTCCTGTGTAGACTTAGGAGTGAAGCAGTCCTCTGGGGCTCACTCCTTTCCGAGTGCGACGGGGTGGTTTGGGTAGATCCCGCGGACACAGGCTGGGTGAGGCTGCGGGAGGCCAACGGTGCCTCCGGCCTGCAGCCTGGGTTCCTCTGCCCAGAAGCGTGACCTCGGTGCTCTCGTTGTCCCTGGGTAGCGAGCGCCACCCCCAAGTGCTCTTGGCTGTGACTGCTCTTCCCTGCAGTGCTGCCGGTACCTCCTCACTGCAAACCTTGGCCGCACCGCAAGGCCTTGCTGAAGCCCTCAGTCCCAATAGCTGTCGCTCCTTTGGTATTTCCTGCATACCCGACCATGCTGTGTATGGGGACAGTGGGGGATCTGTCTCTGGCTTCTCCATTCTTAGGCCTGTTCCGTGTTTCTCTTGCCTTGTGACCCTGGCTGGGAGCTCACAGGACAGCAAGAAGCCATGCTTCTCTTGGGGCACCTGCAGCATCCGCCGTCAGCCCTGCCCCGGTGGGGGGCTCTGGAGGTTCCCTGTGGGGTGAGCTGACATTGGGGGTGGGCGTGGAGCCTCCTGCTGTGTCTGTGGAGAGACCCCTGTGGGTTTGGAGCCCACATTTCTGATCTGTATCAGCTCCATGACGCTTGCAAGGCCGCATCCCATGGGACTCTGCGTCTTCGGGTCAGTGGGTTGCTGAGAGTTCTGTGGGTACCGTGCATAGGCTGACTCCGATGCTCTTGGGGCTGCCTTCTCTCGGCGGCAATGCTGAGCCCCTGCCTGGGGTGGATGGTGTCTGCTGGAGGGCGGGGTCTGTCCGACGTGGCATTTTGAGAACTCTGGCCATCGGCAGGTTTGTCTGTGGTTTTGAATGCCCACACGCAGGTCGTGGGAGAAGGGAGCCGAGGTGAGCCATTTACCGTTCCTCAGAACAGCAGAGGTGGGCCCAGGGACCAGCAGTGGAAACGTCCCCCTATCCCTGTGATCTGTGGTGCTCCTTGTTCTCTGAAAGGTCCCTGTCCCTCCTGAGATTGGGCTGAAGGCCATGGAGATGGGCTGGTCAGCAGTGGCAGGAGGGGAGGGCCAGAGAGGGGCAGGCGGGAGTTACTCCTGTCTGGGTGGAGGGCTGGGGGCTGCCAGGACAGTCAGTGGGCTGGGCACTCCTTGCTGTCCGGAGGGGGTGCAACAGAGGGGCCTGTGCCTGGAGCTGGGTGTGTGGGGCCCGACCCTTTGCTGCTGTCCTCCCTGGCCGCTGCTCATCCCCTTCTGGGCCATGGGGTGGGGAGGGAAGGGGTAGACATCTGCAGGAAGACAGCCCCACTGCCACAGCCTCGGCCAGACCAGTGTCTTTGTACTTGAAGTCAGTCGTAAGGGTTTGAAGTCTGTCCTTTTTTGTTTGTTTTGAGACAGGGTCTCATTCTGTTTCCCAGGCTGGAGTGCAGTGGCGCGATCTCAGCTCACTGCAACCTCCGGGCTCAGGTGATTCTCCTGCCTCAGCCGCCAGAGTATCTGGGGCTACAGGTGCGCACCTCCACACCCGGCTAATTTTTGTATGTTTTGTAGAGACGGGGTTTCGCCATGTTGCCCAGGCTTTAAGTCTGTCCTTTTGACATACAGAACTGTTTGGGGCATCTAAGAATTCATGATGGAAGGACGGTTTTCACCAACAGGCATTTTTAGAAATGAACTGTGGTGGCATGAATTTTAGAAAGTGTGGTGGTGGGGGTGTTGTTAGCCATTGATCAGTTTTGTTCCAGGATGCTATCTTTGACCAGGACAATTTGTCACCAATTTTTTTAAATGTCTTTGAGTTTTTCTTTAAAATGGACACCTAATGACAAACCTGTGGTATAAAGAAGGAAGAAAACTTGGAAAGCAGAGAGAGAGGAGGGACCCCGGCCCTCTCACTGCCCAGCTCCCCGGCCCTGTGCTCCTGCCACTTCCCCCCGCTGCTCCAGTGCTGGGCATGTGCACCCCTCAGACGCTCGCCCACCGGTGCTCCCGGGGAAAGCTGTGCCTTCTCCAGCTTATTCCTGTGGCACGGGCTTTTGGTGATGTTGTGCAAAGCGGCACAGGAAAGACATTGTGAAAAACTCAATGCAAACTACCGTTGAGTGACAGCCTCCCCGCTGCAGACGTCTTGGTCTCTGCTCCTCTCCTTTTTTTTTTCTTTGGTGAGTCAGTGTCTTGCTCTGTTACCCAGGCTGGAGTGCAGTGGTGCAATCTGGGCTCACTTCAGCTTCGACCTCCTGGGCTCAGGCAGTCCTCCCACTTTGGCTTCCTGAGCAGCTGGGACCACAGGCACAGCCCCTCCGTTTTTTCACAAGTGAGTGTGCGTCTGCCCTGCCGCTTCCCTGGGCTGCGTTCTGGGGCAGTCTTGTGTCACTGCCGCTCTCCACGGCTGCCGAAGTTTTGTTGTCCGATGTACCCCACTCTACAGGGAGCGCCCTCGTGGACCGTCCTCGTGAACGTGAGTAAAGACATTTGTAGATCGAACCACGGCAGTGGAGTTGCTGATCCAACCTGCTGAACATCCAGTGCTCCACAGGCTTTGCCAGGCTGCCTTCTGCAGACTCTGCCGGGAGCAGCACCGGTCTGCCTCCGTCTGTAGCCTGAGCCTGTGGAGCATGCGGATGCGGCATCTGCCGAGGCGGACCCCGGATGGCAGTGCCTGGTTTGCGAAATGCACAGCTCTTCATCTGCAAGGTTCCGTGCAGCCTTCGTGGTGTGAGCTGCCTATATGTGCCTTTTCCTGTTTTTCTTTTCTGCTTTTTATTGGTTTGGAAAAGTTGTGTAGGAAGGAAGCAATCTCTTTTGTTAACTGCAGATGGCTCCCCCTCGTTGGTAGTTCTTTTTAATTTGTTGATGTTATTTTTTTCTCTGCGGAGGCTTAAAGTTTCTCTGTAGCAGATTCTGTGTTTTCTATGTATTTTGTGGCCCTTCTGTGTTCTCTGCAGTGCTTCTGTAGTGCCTTTTATCTTATTTAATCCATCAGGACTTTATTTTTGTGTACAGAGTGAGACGGATGCTTCCCACTTCATTTTTCCCCAAATGGTCTGTCCTGCAGTGCATTTCAGCTTGCATTCATCCAGAAGGTGGGGTGAAGAGAACCTCAGCACTGTGGGGTGCTGCCGGCACGGGCTGCTTCATCTCACGACCTGGGTGACGTGGGCAGCATCTGAGTGACTCTATAGTCCGCAGCGTCTCCCGTGGCCCGTGCCCGAGATGAAGCAGCACGTGTCAGCATCGCATCTTGTGTCCTGTGGCCAAGCCACACGCAGCTCTCTGTGGACAGAGAAGCGCAGCTCGTGGATGCCTTGCATGGAAAAGCCAGGCTCATGCCACCTTTCCTTAGGTTCTATCAGCACGTGTCCTGGAAACCACATCACCCCGCAGTCCACCTCTGGTGAGCCGGGTTCTGTGTCTGCTGACCTGACTGGTGACGGCTGAGGACCCGGTGAACCACCTGCGCACAGGAGCGCTGTGTGCCTGCTATGTGTGGCAGCCTCCACTGAGCCTGGTTTGCTGCATCTCTCCCCAGAGCCCCTTTGTTAGAGCAGAGAGCACTGACAGCAGAGAAGGCTGTGGCTCTGGCGGGGCGGTCGGCTTGCCCACATCCCCGGAATTGCAGCTGCAGAGCGCGTGCCCTGGCTCCCGTGCGGCAGCATCTCACCTCCACTTTTCCTGTCATGGGTTTTCAGGCAGCCTGTACCTGAGTGTGTGCCTGTCCCTCTCTGTGCGGAGCCATTCAGCCCATGCCGCAGGTTTCTGCCTGGCCAGCCGGCGCTCCAGAGACCAAAGCCACCCCCAGTGCTCTGTGACTAGTCAGCTCAGGGCTGGTTTCTAGTCACTCCTGAGGGCAGGGCCGAGGTGAGGTCTTTCAGGGTCAAGGGTTTGCTGTTCCTTGAACAGCCCTGGAGTCCTCCTCAGTGTGCCTCCCAGGGCGGTCCCCACACGGTGCTTGTGAGCCTGGCGCCTCTATGCAGGCCGGCTCCGTGGCAGCTGCATCCTGGGCTCCTGAAGACTCGGGCGAGGGCACGGCTTCTCCTCATCCTCCTCGTCTTCATCTCCATCATCCATCTGCCCTGCGCCTTGCAGTCCAGCTCAGGTACAGGCGCTGTGGCAGCCGAGAGCACCTGGGACTACTGGGTGGACCCAGGCCCGAGATCTCAAGAGCCGCCCATGCCCCGAGGCCTCGTCTTTCATCCTTTAAGCCTGTTCACTGCCAGTAGCAATGGGTGGCCCAGAGGGTTCCGCAGGTGTGAGGGGGAGTGGATGGCGGCCACAGCACATTCCCCCACGGGGAGGCCTGGGCTCTGTCTTGGAGGGAAACGAGGGATTTCCTGTCTCGGTCTGGGGGTACATGAGGGAATGAGCACCTCTATCCTTGCCTCAGCCCTTGGCTGGGGTTCTGTAAGGTTCAGTTTAATGGGGACTTGCCAGTCCCCCCTGACGCTTTTGAGCCGTGGACTGAGCGGCCAGGTAGAATGGTGATGTCTGAGCTGCCTGTGCAGCAGGTGGCCTGGGGTGAAGCGGACCGGGAGCAGGGCACAGGGGAAGAAGCCTCTCTGTGCCCAGAGTGGAATGCTGAGGTCACAGCTACCTCCGCCCTTCTGAGTTTGCAGCGTCAGCTCAACCAGCTGGCCGAGCGTGTGAGGTTGTATTTTCACCATCAGTTTGGGCTTGGTATTCCTGGTGCCCAGTTGGACTTCAGGCCCCGTGTGAGCACAGGCTGGGGCGACCTGCCTCAGGTGTGGCCATTGCTGCCATCACTTCGTGACTAATCAGATATGGTTGGTGACCTTCCCCTCCCCATTGCCACGGGGACTGTAGTGCTGGCACTGCTGGGATCTGGGTTTGGGGTGAGGCCCAGGACAGCGGCGGCTCCAGACACCCTCTCTCGAGGCCCGGTGTCTGCAGTCCCAGCCCAGCCCTCCTCCAAGCTGGCATTTCTGCTGCACCATGGGGCGTTTCCTGCGCCCCGTGCGTCTGCAACACCCGGGAGGGCTGTGCTGGGCCACCTTGGCTGTGCGCCGTGTCAGTTTAGAAACCGGAACAGCCCCAGCTGACTTCACTCTGTTCTCATCACAGGGTGGGCGGCACCGACCTGCCCTGAGCCTGCGGGGGAAAGAGGAGCAGGGCACGCAGGGCGGGCACTCTCTGTAGCCCTTGGCACCAATTCTGTCTCCGTGAACACCGTCAGCCCATCCAGAGGTGGGAAGGGGGAGCAGGCATGAACCTGTACCAGGGCACTTCACTGAGGGTGCCTTGGGCCCAGAAAGCGGCGGGAGCAGGGGGCCGTGGGGCCGCCGCCAACGGTTCCAGGCAGCCTCTGCCCCGGCTTCAGCATTCCAAGCCCTCTCCTCCTGCAGGAGCGGTGTGTTTGGTTCCTATTTTCCTGCTGTCATGGCAATGGGGCCGGGGAGCTCCCTGGGGCCAGAGCCGGGAAGGGTCACTGTGCTGCGTTCCCGACCCGGCCTGCGCCCAGGCCTCGTTTTCTTCATTCCGACACAAGACAGGTCACTGTTCGGGTCAGTTTCCACTGGTCTTAGATTCATTTTTCTTTTGAAACAATTTCAAGAATATAGAAAGCTGCAGCGTCAGCCCCTCCCCTTTGTGTTTGGAGCGAGAGGTCGGGGATGCTGCGGCGGAAAGTAGGTCAGCCCGGGCGCATCAGGAAGCTGTGGGAGGGGTTAAATCCCGTGAGAGTCCTGGGAGGCTCCACACCAGCTCCTGACATGAACTCTAACGCTGAGCACAGTAACTCTCCTTCTCCAGGCAGAGCTGCATCTGCTTTGTTTTTCCTTAGACACGGTGGGTTTGTTGGACAAGCTAGGAAGGTCTGCATTAATTAAAGAGAAATCGGGAGACACGTCTTGTATGGACGTGCTCTGGGGAGAACGCGTCTGAGGCTGAACTGTCTTGAGAAGTCAGTTAAGGCCGAGGAAATGGGGGTGCCCATGAGTCCACCCTGTTTCAGAGGAAACTGGAGTCAGAGACACAGCACCCAGTGAGTGCCCTCTCCACCTGTCCCCACCCGCACAGCCCTGCAGGCTTGGCCTACCCCCACCCCGTTCCCCAAGCAAACGAGGCTCCTTTCCTCACCTGCCGGTCAGGGGCCTGGGCTCTGTGTGGACCAAGCACAAGGGCCACCTGTTGAGTTCACTTTTTGGGGCTCCCTGAGAGGCAGCCTCTTTCCCTGGGGTTGCAAGACTTTCTAAGAGGTGACAGCAGTCTCTGGATTTATGTCCTAAACTCACTTCACACCGAAATCCGCACTGTCCCATCTGTCTTAGTTTATTTTCTGTTGCTTATGAGAGAATACCTGAAAGTGGGTAATTTATTTTAAAAAGGAATTGATAATCTCTTAGATTCTGGAAGCTGAGAAGTCTAGAGTCAAGGGGTTGCATCTACTGCCAGCCTTCTGGCTGGTGGCGGCTCTGCTGAGGCCCAAACCCATGCCGGGCATCCCGCGTTGAGGGAGCTGAGTGCCCCTACCTGGGTCTCTCCTCCTTCTCATCTTATAAAGCCACCGTCCCCTTCCCCTGATAACGCGTTAGTCCTTTCACCCATTAATCCATGAATATGTGAATGAAGTAATTCATTCCTATGGGCAGAGTCCTCATGACCCAGTCAGCCCGTAAAGATCTCACCTTTCAGTGATGACACATTGGGAACTGAGTTTCAACCTGAGTTTTGGAGGGATGGATATTCAGCCCACAGCACTTCCCACCCACTCAGCTGATGATGTGGAGGCTCTGAGAGGCTCCGTAGCCAGCAAAGAGCCCCTCCGTCCTGCACCGGACTCCTGCCGACCAGGGTGTAGCCCTCGCCCCCTGTCCTGGGCCCCGCCTTTGCACCAAGGGACAGGAAGCTCCGCAGTGACTGAGGGCGACGTCCCCTCTGGCTGTCCCCAGTCTGTCTGGGCACTGTGTGAACTGTGGCCGTCCCCAGAGAAGGGGAGGCACGGAGCTGTCTCATGTGTCAGCTGGCACCGCCACGGCCTCTACAGGGCCCTCCAGTTTGGCCTTCGTCCACACGGTGGTTTCTGCCAACACGGACTGGCTATCTTTGTCCAGCTGTTAGTCAGCTGGGGTTAATGTGGGGCAGGCCCAGCTGACGTCGCCCTGGAGTATGTGGCTGCTCAGTGGGGACAGGTTGGTCCTCAGGGGCCTGGGAGGCTCTTTGCTCTGCAGTGTGGGCTGTGTACATTTTCTTGGCACTCTGAGAAGCTATACCTGTGTCCACACCTTGGTTTACAGTTTATTTTGGGGAATAAACTTCCAAATCCTCTGTCTCCAGGATCCCTTTAGCTGTGTGGTCCCGGGGGACAGGGGAAGTGCCGGCCAGGCCCCGCCCAAGGCTGCTCCGCCATTGAGGCTCTGTGGCCCAAAAGGGTGGTTGCATCCAGTGGGCCAACTGCCATGGCACTTTCACATCCTGCCCAAAGCATGGCCGCACGACCTGGGCAAGCCACTGTGCCCTCGGAGCCCCAGCTTTCTCACCTGTGAAAGGGGCTGACTTGGAGGATTGTGAGCTGTTCAGAGCAGAGCCCACATTCCTAAGCGTCTCCAGGCAATGAGCACATGAGCTCTGCAGGGAGGCCCTGGGCCAGCAGGGCAGGCAGGCAGGCGGGGTCGGCCATGAGAGCTGCGGGCTGCCAGGCTCCTGCAGAGCACTCACTGGCAAGAAGCAGAGTGCCCTCCACAGCTACCTCCTCCCTGTGGCCCCGAAGGGCCGTGCCTCTGTGCATGTCTATGTCCTCATCTCTTCTTAGAAGGACACCAGGGCCACGTCAAGACCCTGTCTCTGAATCTATTCACATTCTGAGGTTCTGGGAATTAAGGGATTCAACACATGAACTTGGGGACACAAATCAGCCTGTAACAGTTGGGGGTGCAGGCAGGTCGTTCTGGGGAGGTGAGACAGGCCATGGCAGGGAGGTGAGGAGAGCCGTGGCAGGGAGGTGAGGAGGGCCGTGGCAGGGAGGTGAGGAGGGCCGTGGCAGGGAGGTGAGACGGGCCGTGGCAGGGAGGTGAGATGGGCCGTGGCAGGGAGGTGAGGAGGGCCGTGGCAGGGAGGTGAGGAGGGCCGTGGCAGGGAGGTGAGACGGGCCGTGGCAGGGAGGTGAGGAAGGCCATGTCGGGGAGGTGAGGCCATGGCTGGGGATGCCCAAGGCCTGCATTTCCATGGCAGGGGGTGTCCTGGGAGAGAGGAGAAGGCAAGGGACGCCCTGCCCTGTGCTGCACCCCAGCTGCAAGCCAGGATGCATCTCCAGGCTGGCAGCTGGGGTGGGCTGATGGCTCCCCGAGCAGCCAGCATCCAAGAGGAATGGTCTTTTGCCACGTGGGTGGATTCAGTGAAAGGGTGTTGAAACCACCTCTTGCTCAGGATTTAACCTGAGACTCCTGTTCCCTGCTTCACAGGACACCAGTGCAGAGAAATTCCAGACAACTGGGGGCCTGGAAGCTGGGGCTGAGCGTGTCCAGGTTGTAGGGTCACAGGAGGAGACCCAGCCAGCGGCTCCTCAGGGCTTCAGAGGCTCCTGTCTGGTGGGGGTGGACGGGGCCCCTCACAGTGTGAGAGGCATTTCAGGCCCTTGCACTGCCCACTGCCCTTCCTCACCGTCTGGAGTGACCTTCGTCCTCTTGCCTGGTTCCATTGGGGGGGGGCACACCCAACGGGGGCAGTTGGCAGCCCTGACGGGAAGCTGTAAGGAGCCTTTCTGAGCAGGTGAAGCTGCGTTCCCCAACCTGCAGCTCTGAGCGTGTCAGCCATTGTGCCGTGGTCCAGCACGTTCTGCCTTTCCTGAATGATCCCTCAATGACATCGTTGGTGACTTGGGCTGGGGTCTCAGTTGCAGCCACAGGTCTGCCAGGTGACCTGGCCAGGTGGCGATGGCCTGGTGGCGATGGCCTGCCCCGTGGATGGAGGCTCTGGATCTGGGGACAGTGCCTTCCTTCCAGGTTGTCAGGTCAGGGCAGCATTTGCTGCTGCTGCCCCAGGCAGGGGTGAGGCCGTGCTGAGTCAGCCTCTCCCACAATGGGCTGGGCCCGCAGTGGCAAGTGCAGTAGAAATTTCCGGCAGGGCCTGTGACCTGTAGCCCAGGAGCCTGGGACAGCAGCAGCAGCAGAGCTGGAGGCTGCCCTGCCTGTGGGCTCAGAGGAAAGCACTCTCTGGCCACTGCTGCCCCCATGCCTTCCAAAATGGGCCTCAAGGTGAGTAAAAAGCGAGAAACCGGAAGGCATGCGCGGTCCTGAACCGCAATCCATGGAGAAGGCTCTGGGTGCCATGAACGTGAGGCCGAGCATGGGAGGAGCGGGCTAGGGATGCTGTGTGTTCCGGGAAGTCAGAGCCTTGTGAGAGGCTGGGGTCCCATGACCCTTGCTTGGAGCCACAAGACAGGTGAGACAGCCTGGGGGAGTGACCCCAAACTGAGACTGCCTGGGGGAGTGACCCCGAACTGAACCAGGACTACCTGGGGGAGTGACCCCGAACCGAACCAGGACTGCCTGGGGGAGTGACCCTGAACTGAGATAGCCTGGGGGTGACCCCAAACTAAACCGAGACTGTCTGGAGGAGTGACCCCGAACCATTTTTGCTCAGGTAGTGGCAAGGGCAGCATGGCTATCACCAGAGGAGCGAGTCTTCGGCGACTTGGCAGGAGGGAATCCAGGAGCTGTTCAGGTCAGCCGAGTGGATGCATGGGCGACACGTCCCCGGACCTGTGCCCTGGTGCTTCGCCGAGAGCCAGAACTGCCCTGGCAGAGGGGGCGTACTCAGGTAGCAGGCCGCCTCCTGCCTTTCCACACACCGCTGGCAGAGAGGCCTGTGGTTCAGAGCCGCGGGCCAGGCCCTGTTCTAAACGTAGGAAGGCGGCAGTGAAAAAACAGGCAAGAATCTCTGTGCTTGTGAAGCTCACCTTCTCAGCAGACAGCAGTAGCAGCGAGGTGGACGTAAGATGCCTTGAGATCAGAAGAGGACAGGTGTGGCTGGCACACGGCAGGTGAGGAGCGGCCTGGAACCTGTGCCAGTGGGCGGGCAGTGGGGCAGCAGTTTCCTGTGGGTGGAAGAAGACGGGCCTGTTGAGGTGCACTCACAGCGGCTGAGACAGGAGACCCCAGGAAGGGAGGGATGGGCAGCAGTGACTTCATGGCAGATGTGAGGTTACATGGAAAGTTGCAAAACTGTCACCACAAGAAGCATCCAAGGAGATTGGAGGAAATGATCCACAACTGAAGGAACCCAGGGCTGTGGGGTCACAGTCGTTGTGGTCCTTGAAGAAGAGGACAGAGCGGGAGGCCTGGTGCATCCGAATGTGACAGAAACGCACGGGGAGTCGCTGGAGAAATGCACCAGAGGAGTGTATGAGCTTCTTTCAGTCCTGATGCCGTAAGGGGTGAGGTTCTTACAACAGCGTGAGTTACAGAACAAGTGTTCAAAATGTAAGTTAGTGAGTTTCATCAAATGGTAGCCACACGGTAACGCAAGAATAGACTACAGACGTTCTGAGCCATCAGATGGAAACCCGGCACAAAACACAGCCTGGACTGCAGAGGCCCAGAGGGACCAGAACAGAAAACCACAGCACCAGGAGGGCATCCCTGGGATGGGCTGTGAGGCCGAACTCACCTCTGCATGGATCGCAGTCCTGTAACTCCTGCAGATGAGAGGGGGGGCCGCAGCTGCCAGGCGGATCCACCGTCATCGTAGTCCTGTAACTCCCGCAGATGAGAGGAGGGGCCGCATCTGCCAGGCGGATCCTCCCTCAGCAGACCAAGGCCCCGCTCCACACAGTGCTGTGGGCAGGGCTGGAGGTGCTCGGCCTCCTCCGGGTGACGTGGCCTGGAGGAAGCAGCTCGTGTGGCAGGGCAGGGTCTGAGCGGACAGCCAAGGGCAGGCCTGCGTGTTAGAGTAGACAAGTGGGCCTGTGAGAACACAGCAGAGCCCACCGCCCAGACAGCAGGACAGCACATATGAATGCTCTCCTCAGTCCTTCATGGATTAAGCAAAGGGGGGTAAAGAATAAAATTAATACAGTAATCCTCACTCGCGCATTTCAGATGCAATTCCCTGAAAATAAGATTTTAGATCATGGGGCCATATTGGACCCCAGCAGTGTCCTCAGGATAGACTACCCTCTGATCACAGAGCACCTGAGACCCACCGAGCCTGTCCAGTAGCTCCTGATCAGAGGGGAGTTCAAAGTAGACGCAGACTGTGCCTGAAATGGACCAAGAAGAAAGTGCTGCCCAGACCAGAACTCCGGCCGGGAGTGAAGGAGTGCGAGAGGAGGGCATTGTGGAGCAGCTCGTGGCACCAAGTGAGAAAGGCAGAGACGGGCCTTTGGGAAGGTGGGGATGAGCTGAGTGACGCAGGAGAGTGCGGGAGGGGTGAGGAGGGGCTGGAGTTCCAAAGCAAACCCAAGACAGAAGAAACAAATCCAGAGGTGGTTCACGAGAGTTGATAAACTCCCCAAGGACAAGTGGGGGAAGCACAAGTCGTGTGAGTCGGAAAGAGATGGCCACAGACGTCACAGCGGAGCCCCACGCTGTCACTGACGAGGAGTGTGACCCAAGAAGCTGGGAGCAGGGCCGGGGCGGGCGGGAGAGCGTTTGGCCTGAGGAATTTGATGTTGGGTCATTGATGGGGCCACACCCCACGTGTGAGAGCAGTCGTGGGCCGGGCCCTTATGAGTCCGCCTGAAGAAGCTGATCCCAAGGGCCAGTCTCCCCTCCGCAGATGAGCAGGCTGTCCTGAGCCTGTGTTTGACCTTGGGTGTCTGTCGCCCCATGTGGCGACCCCGGCCTCGGAAGGGCTTCCCAGGTGCTGAAACCCTGGGAGAATTTCCTTATCACCTTGTGAATGAGGCAGTGTAGGCCACGAAACAACACTCGGTGCAGCCCCTGGCAAGTACTGCCCGGCGGGTGCACACCCTCTGTGGCGTTACTCTTCATCCTGCCCTTCCCCCTCAGCGTCTCCTTTCCCCTCCATCCTATTTGATACAAAACCTCTCCTTCCTTGTTTAAGGGAAGGCTTTGCAGGGCAGTTGGGTTTGGATAGCCCCACGCAGGCTGGGGGTGCCATCCACTCAGGCGAAGCCCCGGCAGTGGGCAGTGCCCTTCCACTGTGGTGTGCAGTATGTGTGGTGGGTGGGGTGTGTAGTGGGTAGTGTGTAGTGTGTGGTGGATGTGTGTAGTGTGTATGGTGGGTAGTGTGTAGTGTGTGTGGTAGATGGGGTGTACAGTGGGAGATGTGTGGTGGGTGGTGGGTGGGGTGTGCAGCGGGAGATGTGCAGTATGTGTGTTGGTGTGGTGTGCAGTGTGTATGTGGGTGTGGTGTGCATTGTGTGTGTTGGTGTGGTGTGCAGTGTGTGTGGTGTGTGGTGTGCAGTGGGTGGGGTGCAGTCTGGGCGGTGTGCACTCTGACTGCTTTTGTGTTTGTGGGTGCTAAGTAGGGCTGGCCGAGGTCCCCCAAGTATCCCAGGGTGCCTTGCTCTTGTGTGAGGGCCAGGTCTTGGGCAGCGCTGTCCGTCTTTGCTTGGTGGAGGCCCTCGGACACTGCCACTGTCTGTCTGTGCCCCTGCTGACGGCCTGTTTGTCATCTTTCACGCGAGTCCCACACAGCACTTAGCTCGTGCCTCTGGGTGCCAGCCCTTGACTCGCTGCGCCTCTATCCCCCAGAGCCCCGTGGGGACGTTTTTCCTCACTGTTTGTGGCTTTACAGAGGTCAGGGGGAGCTGTCCCCAGTTCTCAGGACTCACCTCACTGGGGCAGGCCATGCAGGGCTGAGGTGCCTGTTTTCCTGCCATGTCCTGGAGAAGGCCCCTCCAAACTCCTGCCCAGACACAACAGGACAGGTGGGAAAGGGGGCACCTAGTGGTCTCGGGAAGGCCTGGGGCTATGGTGGGGGAGGTGTTAGGCCTGGAGGGGTGTTTGTTCCGGAAGCTTCCCTCAGAGAGGGAGGTGCTGGGCAGCCAGCTGGGCTCGAAGAAGGGCATCAGCCGGGCTCCTTGCCACTCCAGGGGGGGTGTTTCTGAGAGCTGAGTGCTCTTGGGGCCCCCAGAGGCTGGATGGGGCCAGGAATCCTGTACAAGGACAGGGATGGGGATCCCTGGTGGTAAAGGTGCCCCGCAGCTGCCGGCCATCTCTGTGCAGAGTGCCCTTGTCCTGGGGTCCAGGTTGGGCTGGGCAGAAGCACTTGTGTGCAACGTGCAGGTCGTGGGGCAGCAGTGCCCTGATCTTGGCTCCTTGTCGTCTGTCCCTCACCAGAGACGTGGCTTTAGCTAAGTGTTTTTCTAGCTGCTTTGTGGGGTCCAGGCATGGAGCCTCTGGTCCACTGAGCACGTCGTCAGGCCTGGCAGGGGGCAGTTATGTCACTGGGCCTCGCTTGACCACCCAGGATCCTGGGGATGCCTCCATAAGCGCTTCTGCCCTGTTCGTGGCCCCCTTCTGAGCCATTGTGTGTGTTCCTGTGTGGCTTCCCTGTGGCCCACCCTGACAGTCGTTCGGGGCATGGGTAGGGAGGAGGCGTCCCTTTGGGACACCTGCCTGGGCTTTCCAGGGCAGGCCAGGAGTAAGTGGCCAGGCCATTAGCACAGGGGGACGCTGCTGAGAGCCTCCCAAGTCCAGGCCTAGCTGTGCTGCAGGTGCCCTGGAGCCTGAGGGGCCGGCGCAAGCCAGACCAGTTGCTGTGACTGCAGCAGCTCCGCAGTCTGAACCTGTCCCAGCCCATTCTCAGGTCATGGGGGTGCCCCTGGACACGTTTTGCTTACTCCTGTGCTCTCTGTCCTCAGGTGCAGAGGCCAAGACTGTTTTGCCCAAGAAGGAGAAAATGAAGCTGAGGCATGAGCGATGGTTGCAAAGTAAGTTCACGCCCGTGTCTCAAGGCAGCTGCTGGCCAAGTCCCATCCCTTGGGCCCTCCTGTGCCCACAGCCGCACTCCCCCTTCGGGGTGCCCAAGGGGATCACCCAAGACCCTTCAGAGGCTGCAGTGGGGGCTGAAGGATAGTGGAGGCACAGAGAGGGAGGCCTTGGAGTTGTGACAGCACGGCCAAGCTGCCGGTCTGCTGTTACGGGTGGCACTGACACCCTACCCGTGTGGGCACCTGCAGAGCTGGGCTGCCTCCCCTTGGAGGATGGCCTGGGGAAGCTGCTGCCCTCGGCTCCTTGTTTGTAAAAATTCCCTATTTTTGGTTCCCACAGTGAATTTTTATTCTGGAAGTAACTCGTGCTTGTGGAGTCTCTGTGGTTCGGGAGTGCCTGCAGTGGTGTGTGAGATCTGTCTAGGCCTTGCCCACAGTGAAAACACAGTGTCTGTGCACAGCAGTGTGGGTGTGGGCGGGGCTCCTGAGGTCCCTGGACCCTTTCAGGCCTGAGGCCCCACTTTTCTGAGGCTCCACGTGGGAGGTCGGCCTTGCCACGTGCTCCCAGCCACCATCTCCACAGGCGAAAGCTGTGCTTCCCACTCACGTTGTTTTGGAGTTTCTCCCTATTTTTCATGGCGCTGAATATTTGCCAGTGGTTTTCTAAAGATTTTTCTCATCAAAATTATTTTGCATTTTTTGGTTATCTTTTTAGCGTGATTCTGCTGACTTTGTGAAATTAATTTGGAATGTTTTCTTTTTTGTGTCCTCACATGTTAAAAGTATGGTCTGTCTATTTTTTTCCTTGGAGGTTTTAAAGAAAATGTGTTTCAGAGGCAGGACCTAGAGAAGTTTGTCAGTTTCTTTCGTAATGATTACTGTTACGGCTTCTGTCGCTTTTTGGATATTGCTTAAGGAAATGATTCATTCCTCCATTTTGTTTTTCACAGTTCCTGGCTTAGCTGTGAAAGTGGATCTGGACGAGCTACTGGACTGTGGCCGTTTGGACTCTGATTTTCTAGGCTGTCATTCTCTGATGATGTGTACATTTTATTCCATGGCACTTGGTCCTTTTTTTCCTTTTTCACGACTTGAGTCAATTTTGGTCACTCATAAAATGACCCAATTTGTTCGGGGATGGTGTCTCACGTAATCCCAGCACTTTGGGAGGCTGAGGTGGAAGGATCACGTATGCCCAGGAGTTTGAGACTAGCCTGGGCAACATAGCAAGACCCTGTCTCTACAAAAAATCTAAAAATTAGCCAGATTAGGTGGTGTGTGCCTCTGAGCCACCAGCCCTAGCGACTTAGGAGGCTGAGGTAGGAGGATCACTTGAGCACAGGAGTTCCAGGCTGCAGTGAGCCATGATTGCACGACTGCCCTCCAGCCTGCACCACAGAGCAGGCCCCTGTCTCTAAATAACACTAATAATCAGATTTAGTCACATCTCAGTCTTTATGTCTGGGCTGCCTTCTCATTAAATATTCTGTTTTCTTTATCATTCTTTATGTGTATGCCCCCTTCATTTCTGATTAGATAAATTAAGAAGTTTTGTCTCTTCCATATAATAATGAATGTATTTAATGATCATTCTACTCTTTTGTCTTCAAAATTATTAGTTTTTATTTTGATCACTTCCCTCTTCTAGCTTTCTTTAGGTTTCACAGCCGCTCTGCTCATTTGTTTTCATATGTTTTGTTCAGGAGTGAAAGGCTATGTTGTCTCTAAATACAGCTTTAGCTACATTTCCCAAAGTGTTTTTACTTTATATTTTATTATGAAAAATTGTATTTAGGAAAGTGGGAAGAATTTTATAGTGAATATCCTGTACCCACCACACAGATTTTACAATCTTTATTACATAACTGTTCATCTAGCAATTTCTGTCCATCTACCAACATGGGTTTTTAAAAATGCATTTCAAAGTAAGTTACAGACAGACATCTTGATGGACCGTATCTCAAAATAATAAAAGCTATTTACGACAGACCAACAGCCAATATCATACTGAATGGGCAAAAACTGGAAGCATTCCCTTTGAAATCTGGCACTAGACAAGGATGCCCTCTCTCACTACTCCTATTCAATATAGTATTGGAAGTTCTAGCCAGAGCAATGAGGCAAGAAAAATAAATAAAGGGTATTCAATTAGGAAAGGAGGAAGTCAAATTGTCTCTATTTGCAGATGACATGATTGTATATTTAGAAGACCCCATCGTCTCAGCCCAAAATCTCCTGAAACTCATAAGCAACTTCAGCAAAGTCTCAGGATACAAAATCAATGTGCAGAAATCACAAGCATTCCTATATACCAATAACAGAGAGTCAAATCAAGAGCAAACTACCATTCGCAATTGCTACAAAGAGAATAAAATACCTAGGAATACAACTAACAAAGGATGTAAAGGACCTCTTCAAGGAGAACTACAAACCACTGCTCAATGAAATAAGAGAGGATACAAACAGATGGAGAAACATTCTATGCTCATTGTTAGGAAGAATCAATATCGTGAAAATGGCCATACTCCCCAAAGTAATCTATAGATTCAATGCTATCCCCATCAAGCTACCAATGACCTTCTTCACAGAACTGGAAAAATCTACTTTAAACTTCATATGGAATCACAAGAGGGCCCGCATAGCCAAGACAATCCTAAGCAAAAAGAACAAAGCTGGAGGCATCACACTGCCAGACTTCAAACTATACTACAAGGCTACAGTAATCCAAACAGCATGGTACTGGTACCAAAACAGAGACATAGACCAATGGAACAGAACAGAGGCCCCAGAAAAAACACCACACATCTACAACCATCTGATCTTTGACAAATCCGGCAAAAACAAGCAGTGGGGAAAGGACTCTATGTTTAATAAATGGTGTTGGGAAAACTGGCTAGCCATGTGCAGAAAGCAGAAACTGGACCCCTACCTATCACCTTACACTAAAATTAACTCCAGATGGATTAGAGATCTAAACATAAAACCTAACACCATAAAAACACTGGAAGAAAACGTAGGCCAAACCATCCAGGACATAGGCATTAGGCAAGGACTTCATGACTAAAACACCAAAAGCAATGGCAATAAAAGCCAAGATAGACAAATGGGATCTAATTGAAATTCAGAGCTTCTGTACAGCAAAAGAAACCATCATTAGAATGAATCAGCAACCAACAGAATAGGAAAAAATTTCTGCAATCTACCCATCTGACAAAGGGCTAATAACCAGAATCTACAAAGAACTAAAACAGATATACAAGAAAAAAACAAACAACCCTATTCAAAAGTGGGCGAAGGATATGAACAGACACTTTTCAAAAGAAGACATATATGAGGCCAACAAACATATGAAAAAATGCTCATCATCACTGGTCATTAAAGAAATACAGATCAAAACCACATTGAGATACCATCTCACGACAGTTAGAATGGTGATCATTAAAAAATCTGGAGATAACAGATGCTGGAGAGGATGTGGAGAAATAGGAACACTCTTACACAGTTGGTGGGAGTGTAAATTAGTTCAACCACTGTGGAAGACAGTGTGGCGATTTCTCAAGGACCTAGAAATAGAAATTCCATTTGACCCAGCAATCCCATTACTAGGCATATACCCAAAGAAGTATAAATCATTCTACTCTAAAGACACATGCACATGTATGTTCATTGCAGGTGTGTGTACAATAGCAAAGACCTGGAACCAACCCAAATGCCCATCAATGATAGACTGGACAAAGAAAATGTGGTACATATACACCATGGAATACTGTGCAGCCATAAAAAAGGATGAGTTCGTGTCCTTTGTAGGGACTTGGATGAATCTGGAAACCATCATTCTCAGCAAACTGACACAAGAACAGAAAGCCAAACACCGCATGTTCTCACTCATAGGTGGGTATTGAACAATGAGAACCTGTGGACTCAGGGAGAGGAGCATCACACACCAGGGGTGGTTGGTGGGGGGTAGGGG
>CAUYLG010011672.1:0-12559 GCA_963573385.1 Cacajao melanocephalus | reverse complement strand
GAACATCAACACAAAAATCTTCAATAAAATACTGGCAAACGGAATGCAATAGCAAATCAGAAAGCTTATTCATCATGTTAATTAAGCTTCATCCCGGGGATGCAAGGCTGGTTCAACATACACAAGTCTATAAATGTAATCCACCACGTAAACAGAACCAAAGACAAAAACCACATGATTATCTCAATAGATGCAGAAAAGGCCTTTGACAAAAGTCAATAGCACTTTATGCCCTTTTTTAAAATAAAAATTTTGGGATGCTACTTTACCTGTCTCCATGCTCCAATCCAGCCTTCTCCTATTTCTATTTGCCAGAATAAGGCCACTTATTAGGTCAGTAAGTGTTAGCACTTACTTTATAGCACTAACTACTTTTTACAGAAAACCTCAAGAAAGATAATTCAGTAAATTCGTCTCTATATGTGAAGTTTAGGACCTATCAGATCTGTGTGAAGAAGAGAATTCTAGGTGGCAACACAGTCTCTGAATTCTTTCTCTTAGACCACATCTCCCCAGAGATGAATGTATCACGTTTAAGACATGTTCTCTTTTTATATATTAGAGAAAATATATTTAAACAACCTTCTGGAGAATGTTTAGACTCTTGAAAAGTCACATCTAGTGGTAATGGAAAAATAATTTCTAGAAATAGTTGTACAAGAAATAGACAATTATAAAAATCATTTTACTATTAATTTGTTATTTATTTTTGGATAAAAAGAGTAAATCACCATCTCCCATTTCCAATTTGTTTGGTGTAAGTAGAAAAAAAAAACCCACCAGAGTTAGATACACAGTTTAAGAGCTCAGTTATCCCTAGAAAAGATCTGAATAGATCAGATAAACAGGCCTAGAATTTTTAAACTCTGATTTTAAATGCCAGAGTCTATCAAAAATAGTAAGTGGAATGAGAATGGTTCCTCACTTAAGATTTGACCACTTAAGGAAAAAGCAAAATCATCCTGACTCACTGTTAAACATGCTTGAACGCATTTAAGCTAAACTGACCTTGCCTGGTTGAGTCTTTCCAGCCCAACTAAGCAATCCAAACTATAGCTAGAGTGCTCCAGAAGAAGAAATGAGCCATGGGGTAGAAAGCTTATCAGTTCCTGTCTTACATTAATAATGATGTATTTTATACACAGCTGACACATGATGTAAATGCGTGTATTTTGATATATTACTAGAGTGATTCATGTGACAAAATTCAGAACTAATACCTAAGCAATCATTTCACAGATCGGAGACAGTGAAATATCCTTACAAATATTAAGAATGGCTTTAAGAAAGATATAAATTACAATCTAGCATGTGCCACAAATATCGTCTATTTGATATTTATTTTATTCTTAGAATGAGCCTATCATTCTAGGAAAAATGGTCTTACCCAATATTATTTTTATAAAATAATGAATGAGCCATGGGGGCAGAGATTTTACCTGTTTCTCCCCCTTTTTCATTGCTAAATATGCAATGATGTACGTGTGGAGGTGCTTGATGCTAAAGTTCCCTACACATATATGTTCTGAAGTGGACATAATAGGTCCTCCCACCTAGCTATCCACTAGTCTTCTAACTCATCTCCCTGCTCTTATTCTCACTCCACAGCCTCCCATCTAGCCCTCAAGCAACACAAGTGGATTTTTTTTCAAAGCAAATTCCTTCTACTACCTAGGAGCCCTTTATGACCCAGCCCTGCCTCCCATGTGATTTCCCTCTGATCATCCCTCATTCTCTATGGCACACTGGCTGCACCAGCCCTCATTCTGATGCTGAACAGGGCCAAGTACATTTTTGTCTTTGGGTCTCTGAACTAGCATTTCCCTCTGCTTGGAATGTTCTGTCTGATTCATGTGGTTGGCCTTCTGCTTATTCAAATCTCAAATAAAAGTCTTTAAATAAACAAGAACCACAATAGCAGCCAACACTTTTATAGCATTTACCACATGCCTGAAACCATTCTAAATGCTTTACATACATGAACTCATGTAATATGTTTAGCAAACTTACAAGTAGATTGTTATCAACCACATTTTACAGATGAAGAAACTAAAGCACAGAGAGGCTAAGAAAACGGCCCAAGGTCAGACACTATTAAGTAACAGAGATGATTTTACTAAATGTCTCAAGTTCATTATTTTAACCACTTCTCCATTCTGCCTCTCAGAAAACTGCCACCCAGTTACGCTTTATCATATCATCCTATTTTAATATTCTTGATAGCACCTATCACTGCCTGATACTTTTCATATCTATGTATTTATTCATCTATATATCTATTTCTGTACTTTTTCATATTGTCTGTCTTCCTTTCCTAAACCAGAAGTTCTCTGAGGGCAAGGTGCAGCTTTGCCTCGCTTAGTGCAGAGAATCTAGCTTCTAAAGCAGTGCCTGGTACTAAGGAGGCACCCACCAAACATTTGCTGAAGAATTAATTAGCGAACTAACTGTTGTGTGCCTGAATGCTCCTCAGCTCCAGACTCCGAGGTGTTGAATAGAATCTGGCCATTCACCCAAGAGATTCAGAGTCCTTATCCATTAGTTCATCTTGCTGGCACCAAGCCCAGTGATTTGCCGTGATCCAGCTGATGAGAGATTGACATCAGAGTGACAATTTATTTATTAATTGTGAAGAATGTTCCTGTCAGCCAGAAAGCACTTTCACCACCTGTTAAGGAAGCCTCTGTGGGAAAGCAAATTAAGATCAGAAGGTTGCTCAGCAAATATAAAATCAAAGCAAAGGGAATGGGAAGACTTCCCAAGACATTTTAATCAAGCAAGGGTGGTTCAGTGAATCCTTCTTCCCAACCGCCAGGCAATTCTTACAAGTAGGCCAGATTGTTCACTCAACAGGCACTGGCATGAGCCACCATACCCGGCCCTAGTCTGTGTTTTCAGAGTATGTCCTCTTGCTCACTATGCTGTACTGTCACTATAAATAGTTATAAATATAAACCATAATGTTACAATAAATCCAAAGGCAGTATTTTATTTGGAAGTAAACAGTGGAAACCAACTGGATAATCTAAGAGTAAGGCAGGGATATTTATTCAGTTGTGCATTTCACAACAACTGTACATTCTCACTCTCCAACTCTTTAGAAAGCTTCCTTCTCTGACTGATCTCAAGACTCCTTTCTATTTGCCTTTCCTAGTTCCTTCAGATCAGAGAAGGAATCATTCAAAATGTCATTTCCAGGAGGCACTACCTTAGCCTTGTATGGGTCCTTGCACTGCATCTTTTGTCTGGTGACCCCTTATGTGACTTGGTTGCAAAATGACTCAATTCACAGTGTCAACATATAATCTACTTGGCTCAGACTAGTTCATGGATTGGTTGAGACCAAGTTTCTGTATCTGGTCTAATTTTTGATGTAGGACCAGAGTGTAGAAGGAGATGAGGAGCTGTACAAACAAGTTAGCTGAGGGGAGACCGTCAGTTTCTCTTGGAAAAGGATTTATGTGGGGAAGCAATAATTACCATATCTAGGGCACAACTAAATATCCCTGCCTTACTCTTAGATTTTCCAATTTGTTTCCACTGTCCACTTCCAAATAAAATACTGCCTTTGGATTTATTGTAATATTTATAAATATAAATAGTTATATCTAATAACTATTTATAGTGACAGTACAGCAGTGAGCAAGAGGACATACCATAAAATAACACAGACTAGGGCCGGGCAAGGTGGCTCACTCCTGTAATCCCAGCATTTTGGGAAGCCAAGGCAGGCAGATCACCTGAGGCCAGGAGTTCAAGACCAGCCTGGCCAACATGGTGAAACCCCGTCTCTACTAAAAAAACAAAAATTAGCCAGGCATGGTGGCACATGCCTGTTGTCCCAGCTACTTGAGAGGCTGAGGCAGGAGGCAGAGGTTGCAGTAAGCTGAGATCGTGCCACTGCACTTCAGCTAGGACGACAGAGTGAGACTCTGTCTCAAAAAAAAAAAACTAAAGAAAAAGAAAAAAGAAATAATACAGACTTCATTTTATTTAACCCAATATTTGCTATATTGATTTGCTAAGTCTCAGTTCCCTCAGAATTATAGCACCTACTTCATAAACACTGTCATGAGGATTCAATGAAATAATGCTCATGAAGTCCTTAGCACAGTTCCGAGCACTTACTAAATGCATGTAAAATATGAGACATTAATAATAATATCTGACTAATGACAAAATGCTTTGGCTATGTCTATATAGTATGAATGCTTCCAAATATAGACTAGTATAAAATGTTCCCAATAATTTGAAAGAAAAATAAGTTCTAAAGAGAATCTTATGCATAAAACAACATTTAAATATGGCCAGAGTAGAGAATCCTTTTAAATCTGCCTCCTACGCAGTGAGAGACGTTGTTCATACCTCTGGCCAACTGCATTGCTAGCATGCCAAGTGCCTGGACAATTGCTTGCCAAGGTTAATTCAGAATCCCTCAGGAAATAAATAAAAATACAATTTCTATAATCAACTGTGACTAACAAACACTATCATGCAACAGTCACCAAAAACTATGATTATGTTGCTTTACCTGGAATTGGAACTCCGCTGATATGATTAAGGATAAGAACTTTGAGAAGGTGAGATTATCCTAGATTATGTGGGTGGACCCTATCTAAGTACAAACAACCTTAGAAGTGAAGGATCTTTCCTGGCTGGAATGATCATGACCTAACCATGAAAGAATGATCAGGAAGATGTCACAAAGCACGGACTTGGCCTCCTTTGCTGGCCTGGTAGATGGAGGAAGAAGCCATAAGCCAAAGAATGCAGTGACTTTTAGAAGCTGGAAACAGCCCTCTGCTTACAGTCAACAAGAACACAGAGACCTAGATCCTATTACTGCAAGGAACTGAATTCTGCTAATAAATGGAATTAGCAAAGAAACAGATCCTCTCCCAGGGTCTATACAAAACAATGCAGCCTAAAGACACCTAAATTTTAGCCTAGTGAGACTTGTGTTTAATTATGAGACCAAACTGATCACGAATTGTACTAATTTTATTAGCCTAATTTTAATAAATTTTACACACAAATTTATGCACCCAATTAATCATGAACCCAAATTTGGAGAAATATTCTTCACACTCTGTTTTAAAATTCTCATCCATCATTGGCAAAATACTGAACTTCTAAGTTTTCTATTTATACATGTCTCTACTTTTAACTCAGGTAACTTAGTAATTAATTAAATGTAGGGCTACTATGTGCTCAGTATTTTGAGTAAAGTAAGGGGAATATAAAAGAAGTTTGTAAGGAATAGTCTGACTCTCATATTTCATAAGAGCTTAAGAAATGAGACACAAATCAGAATCATGTTTTATAAAATCCCCAGCTTACAGCAATACACCCCCAACCACCACCCCAAGAACATGAACACTTGAATATTCAATAGTTTAGAGCTGAACTAACTAGAATTCAATTCATGTATTACTGTCTTTCCCATATCTTTTTTTTCTCTACATTTGAGGTAAATTAAGTAAATTTTATGTCAACCAAGACTGAAAGGCAGAGATACAATACATGGTTGAAAACTGACACACACATAATACACAAATATACACACAGGCACATAACACAAGCACATATATAGATTCCCCTTCCCCCGCCTCACTTCGCAAACATAGGCCCTCCTGACTCTTCAGTAAGGGGTCAAAACCTATTTCAAACACTTTTAACACATCGGTCCTTCTAAACATCTAAGATGGCAAGTCCTGGAATGCCTTTTAAGACTGGCCCTGGCTGGGCGCAGTGGCTCACGCCTGTAATCCCAGCACTCTGGGAGGCCAAGGCAGGCGGATCACGACATCAAAAGATCGAGACCATCCTGGCCAACACGGTGAAACCCCATCTCTCCTAAAAATACAAAAACATTAGCCGGGCGTGGGGGCACGCGCCTGTGGTCCCAGCTACTCAGACGCTGAGGCGGAAGAATTGCTTGAACACAGGAGGCGGAGGTTGCAGCGAGCCAAGATTGCACCACTGCACTCCAGCCTGGCGACAGAGCAAGACTACGTCTCAAAGAAAAAAAAAAAAAAAAAAAAAGACTGGCCCTTTGGCTGGGTGCAGAGGCTCATGCCTGTAATCCCAGCACTTTGGGAGGCCAAGGTGAGCGGATCACTTGACCCAGAAGTTCAAGACCAGCCTGGACAACATGGTGAAACCCCTGTCTCTACTAAAAATGCAAAAATTTGCTGAGCATGGTGGTGCATGCCTGTAATCCCTGCTACTTGCTATTCAGGAGGCTGAGGTAGGAGAATCACTTGAATCCAGGAGCCAGAGGTTTCAGTGAGCTGAGATGGTGCCACTGCACTTTCAGCTGGGTGACAAAGGGAGAGTCCGGCTCAGGAGAAAAAAAAAAAAAAAAGAAGACAACTGGCTCTTTGTAACCAGAAAAATAACCCTGAAAAACATCTTTATAACAACATTGTAAAATGTCTCAGAGAAACATGAAGAGCAAGAGTAACACAGATGCCCACTGGGTCATCTCTCTTTCCCTTTGAGAAGACAGTAGCCAATATTTTACCACACCAGCAGCATATCTAGTGTTTCTATATTTATTGCAGCTTCCCACTCTTGAGTCACAGGTTCGTATTTTCCCCTCCAGGCATCACCATCAACAGTTCCCCTCGTGTGGAATTCTAATATATAAGACAGTTAATTAACCAGAGACCATCTCCACAGAGAGTTATAGACAGAAAAGTATGTATTCCCAAGACTGAACAGGTATAGGCAAAATGCATTTTCTAAAGGATTAAGATTTGCAATAAGGAAGAAAGAAAAATTAGTTTCTAACTAATGCAAACTTTTTAAAATATCAAAACAGAAAACACATGAAAACTTGGGACCCTCATAATAGGGAGTTCCTCTGAGGATGCTTATTTGACTCCTAGTCTAGCTCCTCTAAATTCAAGTTTACATGCCATTCCCCCAGCCCATTCAGCTTTTATGCAAAGTCTTTACCTCTATCTATGAGAAAAACTTCGCTTATCTCAGAGAAAAAAATGCCTTTCTCCCTATATGCTTTCCTCTTTCCTTTAACAGATGTAGACCAGAGTCTACATCTTACAAATCTGAGTAGCATTCCAAGACTTCAGCAGGGTGCACATTGGTTTCTTACCTCCCAAGCCCTGCAACACAAGGGAAAGGTGGGAAGGAAGTGGCACAAAATAAACCCTGCTTCTGGTGTGGTATGAAATTAGATCCCCAATCCAATTCTCTCTTTGATATTTCCATACGTGGGAACAGTAAACCTGATGGTTCCTTTAAACAACACATTTTTCTTCCCCTTTTCCTACTGACAGGACAACCTGAAAACCCAGGGAGTTGGATTAAGAAAGGTGCTATTAGCCAGGTACCTACAACTCCCTCATCTCTTCTCCCACACCTCACCCTCTTTTCCTACATAGAATCATTGAGACACCATCAAGGTATTGTTAGGTAAAGTAATCTTGGTTTCATTCCTGCTCCATCCAAATATTTTGGCTTCATAAATAGCTATATCTTTATGTAAGTGAGAACTTAGAAAAATATTCTCTAAATGATAATACTTGTTCAACTCAAATATCCTTCTACCAAGGGTAAAGATCATAGCTTCTATTCTACAGAGATGTCTTGTTCTCCCTTTGGCCATCTTTTCTCTAAATACTTTCTAATATCTGTTTATTTTTTCAAACCATATTACATAATGGTAGCCAGTCCCACCTTTCTCTGGAATTAAAAGCCTTTTCAGTTGCTAGCTTTACCTTGCTTGCTTATGATTGGAGACACAAGTTTAGCCCACATTTGCAATAAACAATGAAAATAAAAATAAAGGCCTGTTGTCATTTTGAGTGGCAGCCTTCTAGTTGAACAAAACCATACATGAGAATCACACAAAGGCATTTGTAGTCTTGGAAATCAGAATTCAAATGTTATGATCTCAGGATTATTGTCATAGTACCCTTTCTTGGCTCAGGAATGAAAACAGTGGCATGAAAGGTATAGGATCAGGAGACACTGGCACCGATAAACAAGATGGAATCCATGGTAGTTACTCTGTGTACTATTTCTGTTTAACCTGTTTCTTCAGAGTTAAATGTAGTATCTCTTCTTTTTAGGTAACATTAGGATACACACTTTTTATCATTAACAAACCTATAAAAGGAAAATAGATACACTATATCTACAGAAAAATAATCAAAAGACCTATAGACTAATAGAAAGCTCCAGAACCCATAACTGAATATGCACCCTCTCAAAGGGGTTTGCTCCTTTTTCTACTTGGATTTCTTATACCTTTTTTACAGATGCATTTTTTAAATTTCATCTATGTTTTATTTTTATTTGTTTTTAGCTTTTAAATCCAGCGGTATGTGTGAAGTTTTGTTATATAAGTAAACTTGTGTCATGGGGGTTTGTTGTATAGATTATTTTTACCACCCAGGTATTAAACCTGCTACCCAGCAGTTATTTGTTCTGTTCCTCTACCTTCTCCCATCTTCTACCCTCAAGCAGACCCTAGTGTCTGTTGTTCCCTGCTTTGTGTTCATGCATTCTCATCATTTAGCTCCCACTTGTAAGTGAGGACATGTGGTATTTGGTTTTCTGTTCTTACATTAGTTTGACAAGGATAATAGCCTCCAGCTCCATCTATGTTTCTGAAACAGACATAATCTCATTCTTTTTATGGCTGCATAGTATTCCATGAGTATTATACCACATTTTCTTTATCCAGTCTGTCATTGATGGGCATTTAGGTTGATTCATGTCTTACTATTGTGACTAGTGCTGCAATGAACATTCACATGTGTCTTGTGGTAGAATGATGGGAGCCTCTTTTCAAATGCTTGCTGGCCATACAATGCATTCTTTCAAGAGCTTCTTCTTTTTCTTTTCAGGACCTTCTATTGGCCTATCTACAAAACCAACTCTAATCTAACTGTATATTATGCTGTTAAAGGCAGCAAGCTGATTTATAAAATAAAACTTGAATAGACATTGGGCTGAATCTTGATGGAGGGGTGGCCTTTACTTCTATTTGGTACCATAAATTGCAATGATATTTCTTACAGGTTTCATTTAGTTTTCCTCATGATTACTAAAGTATTTTTATAATTTTTTGTGTGTGTGATTGATTAAACAGGAATTATTCTTAATAATTCTCTTACTAAATTATAATTTTTGGGCTATTTATTTTGAAGAAATTCCTGGAAAAAAAACTAAAGATTATGAATATTTTCCAGCTTTTAAATTTAAAACAATTTTAGATTTGTATAAGAGCTACAGAGGTACTATAGAGTGATAAGCCAGGTGTCCCTAATGATAACATCTTATATAGCCACAGCACAATTGCCAATAGAAATTAACATTGGTACATTACTATCAGTTAAACTAGAGATTCTGGGCTTTACCAGTTTTTTCACTAATATTCTTCTTCCACTCTAGCATCTAATCAAAAATCCTCAATGTGATATAATCATGCACCCTTTGTAATTCTCCCATCTGTAATAGTTTCTCAGTCTTTGTCATTCATAATCTTGAGAATTTAAAGAGTATTGGTTAATTATTATGTAAATGGCCCCTTATATTGGGTTTGTCTGATGTTCCCTAATAATTAGATTTAGGCTATGCATTACTGGAAGAAAATATCACAGAAGTGAAATCCTTCTCTTAATGCATCTTTTTTTGTAAGTACAAGATGTTGGTATATCATATTCTGCTTATGTTAAACTTGATCACTTGGTTAAGGTAGTGTATGCCATATTTATTTTGAGGAAAACATGATGGATCTATGCAAGTATACTTTTTTTTTAAGTTCTGGAGTACATGTGAAGATCTTGCAGGACTTTATAGGTATACACATGCCACGATTGTTTGCTGCCTCCATCCCCCCATCACCTACATTAGGTATTTCTCCTAATGTTATCCCTCCCCAGTCTCCCCATCTCCTGCTATTATTACCACATTTTCTTTATCCAGTCTGTCACTGATGGGCGTTTAGGTTGATTCATGTCTTGCTATTGTTAATAGTGCTGCAATGAACATTTACATGTATGTGTCTTATGGTACAATGTGTCTTGTGGTAGCCCCCAACCCCGCAACAGACCCCAGTGTGTGATGATCCCCTCCCTGTATCCATGTGTTCTCATTGTTCAACACCCGCTTATGAGTGAGAATATACAGTGTTTGGTTTCCTGTTGTGTCAGTTTTCTGAGAATGATGGTTTCCAGCTTCATCCATGTCCCTGCAAAGGACATGAACTCATCCTTTTTATGGCTGCATAGTATTCCATGGTGTATATGTGCCATATTTCCTTTATCCAGTCTATCTTTGATGGGCATTTGGGTTGGTTCTAAGTTTTTGCTATAGTACAGTGCCACAATGAACATGTGCGTGCATGTGTCTTCATAATAGAATGATTTATAATCCTTTAGGTGTATACCTAGTAATGGGATTGCTGGATCAAATGGCATTTATATTTCTAGATCCTTGAGGAATCACCACACTGTCTTCCACAATGGTTGAACTAATTTATACTCCCACCAACAGTGTAAATGCATTCCCATTTCTCCACATCCTCTCCAGCATCTGTCTTCAGATTTTTTAATGATCACCATTGTAACTGGCATGAGATGGTATCTCAATGTAGTTTTGATTTCCATTTCTGTGTAATGACCAGCAATGATGAGCATTTTTTCATATGTTTGTTGGCCGCATAAATGTCTGCTTTTGAAAAGTGTTTGTTCATATCCTTCACACACTTTTTGATGGGGTTGTTTTTTTCTTGCATGTTTGTTTTAGTTCTTTGTAGATTCTGTATTTAACCCTTTGTCAGATGGGTAGCTTGCAAAATTTTTTTCCCATTCTGTTGGTTGCCAGTTCATGCTAATGATTGTTTCTTTTGCTGTGCAGAAGTTCTCGAGTTTAATTAGATTCCATTTGTCAATTTTGGCTTTTGTTATCATTGCTTTTGGTGTTTTAGTCATGAAGTCCTTGCCTATGTCTGTGTCCAGAATGGATTGTCTAGGTTTTCTTCTAGGATTTTTATGGTGTTAGGTCTTATGTTTAAATCTTCAATCCACCTGGAGTTAATTTTTGTATATGGTGTAAGGAAAGGGTCCAGTTTCAGCTTTCTGCACATGGCTAGCCAGTTTTCCCAACACCCTTTATTAAACAGGGAATCCTTTCCCCATTGCTTGTTTTTGTCAGGTTTGTCAAAGATCAGATGGTTTTAAGAGTGTGGTGTCACTTCTGAGGCCCCTGTTCTGTTCCACTGGTCTATATCTCTGTTTTGGTACCTGTACCATGCTGTTTTGATTACTGTAGCCTTGTACTATAGTTTCAAGTCTGGTAGTGTGATGACTCCAGCTTTGTACTTTTTGCTTAGGATTGTCTCGGCTATGTGGGCTTTTTTGGTTCCATATGAAGTTTAAGGTGTTTTTTTCCAGTTCTGTGAAGAAGGTCAATGATAGCTTGATGGGGATAGCATTGAATCTGTTAAGTTACTTTGGGCAATATGGCCATTTTCACAATACTGATTCTTCCTAGCCATGGGCATGAAATGTTTGTCCATCTGTTTGGGTCCTCTCTTATTTCGTTGAGCAGTGGTTTGTAGTTCTCCTTGAAGAGGTCCTTCACATCCTTTGTTATTTGTATTCCTAGGTATTTTATCCTCTTTGTAGCAATTGTGAATGGGAGTTTGCTCATGATTTGGCTGTTTGCCTGTTACTGATGTATAGGAATGCTCGTGATTTTTGCACATTGATTTTGTATCCTGAGACTTTGCTGAAGTTGCTTATCATCTTAAGGAGATTTGGGGCTGAGACAATGGGGTCTTCTAAATATACAATATGTATATTTATGTGACTTCCTCTTTTCTTAACTGAATACCACAAGTATACTCTTTATCCTTACAATTTTGTATACTAATTTTAGCATCCATTTGGGCATCTTGCCTGCTGCAATAATTAGCATGATGTTCTAGTGAAGATTTTCTGTTTCCTTTATTCCATCTACATTTATTTTCTTCTGTGAGAAAAAAATTGTGTATTCTCCACATTCATTTATTTTTATATTCATTTGGACTCAAGGATGTTTATATTATACTCTGGGTTTTAATCTAAAAGTATTATTTTATTGCACAAATTTTTCAATTGTGGAGATTAAGCACTTCCTTTGGGCCCTTTCAACATATCCACATCTTTTTTGTCATTGTTCAAGCATGACCTCATATCTTGCATCTGAAGATTCTCCAGAATTTTTTTAATTGCTTAGGTGTAGTTTATTTAGAGACATATTAGTTCGTTCATTCATTCACCAATTGAATGAGACCTTAGTTGTTCTGAATTGTACCTACTTATTTGGTGTTATGAATAAAATTGCTATAAAATTTAAAACAGGTATAACATTTTGAGAAATGCCAGATTTGGGTGATGGGGGGATGGAGGCAGCAAATCACATTGCCATGTATGTACCTATGCAACAATCCTGCATGATATCCACATGTATCCCAGAACCTAAAGTACAATTTTTAAAAAAAATTAAAATAGGTTTAATGCAAATCTGTATTAATTTCTCT
>CAUYLG010011671.1:0-16379 GCA_963573385.1 Cacajao melanocephalus | reverse complement strand
GGGTGATGAACAATAAGAACACATGGACATAGGGAGGGGAGCACTACACACAGGGGTCTGTTGAGGGGGAAATAGGGGAGGGACAGTGGGAGGTGGGGAGGTGGGGAGAGATAGCATGGGAAGAAATGCCAGATATAGGTGAAGGGGAGGAAAACAGCAAATCACACTGCCATGTGTGTACCTATGCAACAATCTTGCATGTTCTTCACATGTACCCCAAAACCTAAAATACAATAAAAATTAAAAAAAAAAATAAATGCTTCTTCTTGAATAGTTCTATGAATTGGTGTCTGAGCAAGAGCAGAAGCAAATCTTCCTGTATTTGTATTTTGTGACAGAGTTAGAGTCATGGAATTGAAGCCTTTTCTCTTTATTATGCCTGGCTGTGGCTCCACTGTCTTGCTAGCTTGTTGAGACATTATGAAATTTTTTTCTGATTGTATTCTTATTGGTGCCTGTTCTAGTTGCTTACTGTAGATGTAGCTGTGGTTGTTAGCATTGTGAAATAGTGGTTGCAGGTGTTTAATATTATGCTAGAGTGTGTTTTTTCAACTTGTACTTAGATTTTTTTGTGTGATTTTTAATTCCGACTTTGTCTTAATTTGTCTGGTTAATGCTAATGTAAATTAGGGAGAAGTATCAAAATAATTACTGAAAAGGTATAATATTTTAATTTTTTTATTGTAGTTAAATATAAATGAAATAAAATTTGCTATTTTTACCATTTTAAGTATTTAATTCAGTGACATTAATTACTTCAAAATGTTGTGTGACCATCACCAATATTTCCAAAACATGTTCATGGCTCCAGACAGAGACTCTGTAATCATTAAACAATACCTACTCATTTCTCCCTCCCCCCAGCCCTTGGCAACCTCTAGTCTACTTCTGTCTTTGTAAATTTGCCTATTCTAAGTATGTCACATAAATAAAATTATATAATATTTGCCGTTTTGTGTCTGGCTTATTTCACTTTGCACAATGTTTTCAAGGTTCTCCCATGTTGTAGCGTGTATCAAAACTTCATTTCTTTTTATGGCTGAATAGTATTGTCTTGTGTATATACACAACATTTTGTTTATCAGTTTTTCTGTTGATGTACACTGGTTATTTCCACGTTTTTTGGCTGTTGTGACTAATGCTGCAATGAGCAGTGGCATACAGGTATCTCTTGGAGTTATTGTTTTCAGTTCTTTTGGGTGTATGCCTAGGAGTGGAATTACTGGGTTATATTCTGGTTCTATGTTTAATTTTTTGTGGAACTGCCAGTTTTACTCACTCTTTTAGCCTGTTTTACCCACTTTTGCTAGCAACGAGTACTGTTCTTAAAAAAAAAAGCATTGCTAATGGGGTACATGCAAATATCTCGTTTTTGAAAAAACTGTATCTCATGGATGTTGTCATTTGCATTGCTTTGACTATCAGTAAGGCTGAATATTTTTCTGCTTATTAATAAATATTTCTACTTTTGTAAATTGCGTCTTCAGATTTTTAAAAAAATTTAGGTCATTGACATTTTGCAGAGTTTATATTAACCTTCAACAAAGTTAACCTGTTTGTCTTTGCCAAAAGTATGGGTCATTTTTAATGCTGACCTCTGCCTGTTGGTCTTGTCAAACAGTAACTGCAAGTTCTCCCTGGCAGAACTGAAGTCTAGACTTCTTAGGAACTCTGGATTGCTGAACAGAGTAAAAGTAAGGGTAAATAAGAAACGCAATTTTGGCTAACTGAATGATGAACAAAGCAATTACGTATTCATTGCTCCTCAATTTGTGTCATTTTCAAAGTTGATAAACGTGAAGGCTAAGTTATCTAAGTTACTTGTAAGAAGTGTTGTGGAAGGTTGCTATGAATCCGCTCATTCTGTATGTTTTATCTTCTCCTTAGGTGGTCCATGAGTTGGAACTTTACAACACAGGATATTATTTAGGCATGTTCATGAATTCTTTTGCAGTCTTTCAGGTATGTTTTGTTTGCTATATTGAAAAGATGTTACTATTTTTTACTATTGCAAACTTTCAGAATTAGTGATCATTTTGAGATGTTAACCTTTTATTAAATGTGTCACTGAAGTGCAGTCTTATGTAAGTGTAATTTGAAATGGAAAGATAATCATCTTTCAAGTTTTAAAAGCAAACAGAACAATTCGCCATTAGAAAAGTTAATGGAATTGACATTAAACAAATAATTTTTTTGTTATGTGTATATATTGCCATATAAATATATTTCATATATATTTATTTGACTTTGAAATGGCTCTTTATGCATGAGTGTGTGTGTGTGTTTGAGTGAGATTGAATGTATGTGCATGTGTTTACCGACACTCTCAAAAATGAGCAAAAGTGAGTCAAGAGTGTGGGAGACTGCTGTGATAATTTAGAGAGCATATAAACTTGTGTTTTAAAAGAAAATTAAAATTATTCTTTTTAGGAATGTGGACTCTGGGTATTGACAGATGCAGAACTCAGGGAGGATTATATTGATGGTGTTTGTAAGTAATATATGGTGACATACTTGTATTTGTCTTTCACCTGAATTCAACATTACTTATGTAGGTATGGATATTTTCTAGATGAACATAGAGGTTGTGATTTTCATTTTTCCATTCTCTTGTCCTAAAATGTTTGGAGTTTAATGTACTTGGAATTATATCTGGGCCATGGCATGGAATGTTCACCTGAGCTCCTGTGTAGATCTTTGAAGTGAATGCTTTCCATTTTCTCTCGGTAATTCTTTGAGGTAGTTATATTTTTGGACATATTGGAAGCTACTGTGCCTCCAATTTGTATCAGAAACTGTGCTGTTCTTTTGGAATTATTTAAAAGGAGCAACGTATTTTTGAAATGTTTTTGTTCTCTAGCTTTTTGATGTTCAAAAATAGCCCAGATGCCATCATGCCATAAAGTATTCTGGTACACACACACAGACACACACACACACATGCACACACACAATCCTCATCAATCTGAGTTCTTCCTGGACGGGTCATATCTGCACATCTTAGTTTCTTGGATTGCTAAATAGAGTTGGCTACCAAATAATTATAAGTATGCTTTTAAAAAGAAGTCATAAAATGTTTTGACTGAAGGAAATGTATAAATTAGAATGGTTAACCTTAGAAGGGATTCTCTTTTCTTTCAGGTAAAATTATACTAATATCATCTTGAAAGGCTTCTAGAACTGTCAGTTTCTATCCCTGAATTCACTGTTTCTGTCAGGATTTCTGTTATTCTGTGCTAAGCCCCGGGGTTTCTTTGGGCTGGTTCTCACTGCCACAGGACACCTGATCCTCTGTCCTGAAACTTAAAAGATAATTTTATAGTCTTGAAGATGTCATGAAGTCATTATGATCTCTCTATATTAAAGACATGTGGTACATTTAACTTTCCTCATATAACCTTCTATCCTAGACAATGTTCCAAGCATCTTTTCCCATTTGTCAGTCTCAGCTTTTACCCATCTTTGTTCTTTTTTGTGTATCAAATTCTTCCTAATGCCTACTGTAATACCCATTCTATTGCCAGTAATACTTCCTGCGTCCTTTACCTTTTCTGAAAACCTTCTTGTACCTTTTCACTGTAATAGAAGGAACCTGATACTCTCACTGGCACATTGTGTCTCTGAACACCTTCTCAAGTGATCAACATTGATTCTGTGCATGGAGTTTACAATTCGTTCGCTCTGGTGACCCTTTTTCTAATTCTTGTTAATGTTTATTTATAGATGACCATCCAGAGTATGCTGAAAGGTTTATGGATGAAACTGAAGGACATATAATAGATATTAATGGCTTTTCTTTGGATAGCAGTCCACGTGTCCGAAAACATTTTCCAGAGACTTGGATTTGGCTAGACACCAACATGGGGTAAAAATGTATAACGTTCTTTGCCCACATATATTTTGTTTAGTGTTTGTTTTAAATAAGCTTTGCCCTCTTTCTAATGTTTAAGTACAAACATAGTGTAACTAAGTAGACTGAAGATATTTTTTTTGGAAATTACATTTATTGACTCTAAATGCAGTGTTTGGTAAAGCCACATACAAATTATGGCAAGAAGGTCTCATCAATGAGAAGACAGGCCTGTTTTGAATGAAGGGTAATTTTAACTTCCTTGAAGTCTCATGATTCTTGTTAGAGAAAAATTGTTGGGAGTACATTTGTTGTCACAGGGTGGGAAGCACTCATGATTACCTCCTGCGACCCCTGGCAGTGCTGCTAACTGAACCCTGTTCCTCACAAAACATTCCCAGGAGTCACAGGGACAAGGGGCATGGGTGGTGGAAGGAATTCAGCTTAGCTGATAAACCCCATACTACCTGGCCTGTTAATTGAGCAGGTAAATCATGAAATCCATGTAGTATTTTATAGTCAGCTGTTTAAAGATAGTTAACACATGAGTGAAATCTCAAGAAACAAATAACAGCATTGACAGGGATACAGATAAAAACTTTTCTGCAAATTTAGAGAAAAAATTAGAATTAAGTTTGAAAATGTGTATTTATTATCTACACAAAATTTGTGGAATAAATGTTTATTCAGAAGATGTAAATATTGCAGGAAGATATTATTAGAATATGGATCAATATGCAGTATTAGACCTTAAGATGACCTATTCTTTGAGAAGTTGGGATCTACTGTTTTTTAATTAAATCTTTTAATGGTTTTAAATTCAGATATATAAACAATGTGAAAAATTGAAATTCTTCCAAAAATAGGTTATGTTGCCTTATTTAGAAATATATCAGTCCTCAGTTTTGTGATATTTATGTTTATTATCTTGACTTCAGTTCCAGGATTTACCAAGAATTTGAAGTAACTGTACCTGATTCTATCACTTCTTGGGTGGCTACTGGTTTTGTGGTCTCTGACGAGCTGGGTCTTGGACTAACAACTACTCCAGTGGAGGTATTATATTAAAGAGCTGCTTATCAATGTTACAGTGACATTAAGCTAACAGAGCGTCAGCCCCTCAGTGGATTTTTTAAAAAAATGATTGCTTATATTTATCACAGTTTAGAGATTCCTTGGCTTTGTCTTTGCTATTTATCTGTTTTATATTTGAGAATGTGAGCTATATATAGCTATATAAACTGCTAAATGTGCAAAGTCCATATTAAGATTTGGGTAGAAAAGTTTATTATTGACCTGAACTAACCATCTCCAAAGGCCAGAAGAGAGAGAAAGAGAAAGAGAAAGAGAGAGAGAGAGAGAGAGGAGAGGAGAGAGAATGGGTCTTTTCATGTGTCCTCCTCAAGAATGAAGAGAACTTCTCAAATTGTTTCCTAGCCAGTATTTCATCACGTCTTTTAGTCAAATTGCATCATATATTGTTTCCTAAACCAGTCACTGGCAGGAGGAATATAATGACCCATGAGTGGCCTTAGACCCGTAGCTCTCACTTTAATTTTACCTGAAGCCCCCTTTTATAACAGATATTTTTTGTTGCCTTTTTACCATCCCCAGATGAAATTCATAGAATGTATAAGATACCTGTATATACAACTTTCTAAAAAACATTGGTATGTGATTATTAGAGAAATGCAAATCAAAACCACGTTGAGATACCATCTCACGCCAGTTAGAATGGCCATCATTAAAAAATCTGGAGACAACAGATGCTGGAGAGGATGTGGAGAAATAGGAACACTTTTACACCGTTGGTGGGAATGTAAATTAGTTCAACCATTGTGGAAGACAGTGTGACGTATCCTCAAGGACCTAGAAATAGAAATTCCATTTGACCCAGCAATCCCATTACTGGGCATATAGCCAAAGTATTATAAATCATTCTATTATAAAGACACATGCACATGTATGTTCATAGCAGCACTGTTTACAGTAGCAAAGACCTGGAACCAGCACAAATGCCCATTGACAATAGACTGGACAAGGAAAATGTGGCACATATACACCATGGAATACTATGCAGCCACAAAAAATGATGGGTTCATGTCCTTTGTAGGGACATGGATAAATCTGGAAACCATCCTTCTCAGCAAACTGACTCAAGAACAGAAAATCAAACATCTCATATTCTCACTCATAGGCAGATGTTGAACATTGAGAACACAGGAACATAGGGAAGGGAGCATCACACACTGGGGTCTGTTGGTGAGGGGGCCAAGGGAGGGACAGTGGCAGGTGGTGGGGAGTTGGGGAGGGATAACATGGGGAGAAATGCCAGATATAGGTGATAGGGAGGAAGGCAGCAAACCACATTGCCGTGTGTGTACCTACGCAACAATCCTGCGTGATCTGCCCATGTACCCCAGAACCTAAAGTACAATTAAAAAAAAGAAGAAAAAATCAGTATGCCCTAAGTGAAAGACTAAGGAGAAATAAAAGGAATGTAATGTATAATAAAATAATATGTATTTCATTATGTAAGTGACCAGACATAGTGACATACTGAAATATTTATGCTGTGCATAGAACCACCCTGCATGTAACAGCTACAAATGCAGTTTGATATATGTGTATTGTTTCAGTAACTCAAAAACCTTCAATGATGCTGCCTGTGGTGGTATGCATTTTCAAAATGGTGACCGATTTTTGATAAAGGTACAAATAAAACAAGTTGCAGTTGAAATGAATTGAATTGTCTCCTTTGAAATGTAATCTCAATTTACAAAATAAGCGTATTCATGAAAAATTCAGTGTATATTGAAAAATGCTTTGGGTTTATATAGAAATTAGAATTAGATTGTAAGCTCAGGCCATTATAAACAGGCAATTCAACTACATGAATGTCTGAAGGGACATTCAAGAATCATGAGAACACAGGGCAATTTTTCTTTGTCTGGGACTGTCATCAGTATTGCAGACTGTCACCCAGTAACTATTGATAGCACCTTCGTGTCATGGTGACAATCTAAGGCACCTTCACAAATGTCCAGATAAAGTCTAGAAGGAGTTACTGCTGCCAGCAAAACCACTGGTCTAAACTAATCCACGTTTAGTTTTAGATGCCGGGGTGGGACTTGGCCTTTTCTGTAGGACCCGGCCAACAATATCAGAATTGGATCACTGAGGAGGAAGCACATATATTCACGCGTCCCACACATTTTCTCGTCTGTATGTAAAAATAAATCATATATATGTTTTAGAAATAATTGCCAATTTCCTCTTTAAATTTAGTCAAAAAGTACATGTATTTAGATGTCCCACTCTAGAACAGTGGCTGTTGGATTTGGCAGGGCTTTTAAAGCAGACTGGTGGAGTCGACATAGTATGAAAGAAGAGCAAATTGCTTTAGGATTAGACAGGCTGGATTCTAGTTCTGGCTCCTCTACTTGCCAACAATATGAATTTGTACTAGTTACAAAAATCTCTAAAATTTAATTTCCTTTTCTATAAAATAGGAGCCTAACACTAATCTCATGGGGTTGTAATGACCAAACAAAATAATTTATGGAAAGTGCTTGTACTAGTAGGTACTTAATAAAGTATAGAAATTATTAGGTTAATTAACATAAGTCAATTTGCCATCCTTCATTTGTGATAAGTTGCTGTTTGCTTTCCATTAATAGCAAGCTGACATTTCTAGTTGAAGTTAAAAACTTCACAGGTTTTATAAAGATTGTATTTAATTGCATAAAATGTGAAGAATTTTGACCTGAATGAAAATATGTACTCATTGTGTTCTTTCCAGCTGCAAGCCTTCCAACCATTTTTCATTTTTTTGAATCTTCCCTACTCTGTTATCAGAGGTGAAGAATTTGCTTTGGAAGTAACTGTATTCAATTATTTGAAAGATGCCACTGAGGTAATATATTCAAGCTTTTGTTGATCATTTACATTCAGGAAAAAATGGAGGTAGCATGAAGGGATTGGGTTGTGTAGTGTCTGGGCATTTGGGATTCTAAGCACTTTATACATTTCTGGGAGACTGAAAATAGATATATCTTGCCAGTGATTTCTTCTGCTAATTAATGTCTAAGGACATCGTTAGCATGTCTACACCTTCCCTCCTTGAATCTTCAGCATAGGTTTTTCTCTTTCACCATGGAAGTTCCTTATTGTCTCTGAAGATGCCTTTTTCTTTCCTGCCTCCCTGCATTTCCTGCTGGTTTTTCCCACATCTAGAATGCGTGGACACTTCTCCCTGTCACTCTGTGCCCTCTGAAGGTTTTATTTTTTTTATTTTTTGAGACAGAGTCTTGCTTTGTCTCTTAGGCTGGAGCGCAGTGGTGGGATCTTGGCTCACTGAAA
Organism: Cacajao melanocephalus; assembly: GCA_963573385.1. Taxonomy (NCBI): domain Eukaryota; kingdom Metazoa; phylum Chordata; class Mammalia; order Primates; family Pitheciidae; genus Cacajao; species Cacajao melanocephalus. The sequence continues at coordinate 8,167 of CAUYLG010011671.1, read as the reverse complement.
CTTCAGCCTCCCAGGTTTAGGCAATTCTCCTTGCCTCAGCCTCTGAGTAGCTGGGGTTACAAGTGTGCACCACCAAGCCAGGCTAATTTTTTGTATTTTTAACAGAGACAGAGCTTTTCCATGTTGGCCAGGCTGATCTTGAACTCCTGGCCTCAAGTGATCTGCCTGCCTCAGCCTCCCAAAGTGCTGGGATTACAGGCATGAGCCACTGCACCCAACCACCATTCTGTTATGTTTGTAACCTCCATGTTTATATTTTCAAGGATTCACTATTGGATTCATGTACCTTATATTTCTTACCTAGTCATTTCCCTGGGAGGCAGGAATTAGGTCCACTATTTGTGTTGTGCCCACAGTATGTTAACCAAATGATTGATTTTTCTCTCCCAAGAATAAGTAGGGATATATAATTAACTTTATTACATAATGAAAATGCTGCAATCTCTTTAGGCACTTTATATATAGAGTAATTTTTTTAAATTAAAATTTTATTTTTTTATGCTTTTTACTGGCATATTTGGCTGACAATGCGAGAAGTAATTTTTTTTTTATTTTTTAATTTTACTTTTTAACCCAGTAACAAATAAAAGATCTAGAGCTAAAAGGCCTGAATTCGTCCAATCTACCTTTTACCAGCAAATGACTTAATTATTGTTCCTCATCTGTAAAATGGGAATGATAATTATTATACTCACAAGTGATATTCTGAGAAGCAGATGAAAACATCAATGGAAAAATAATTTATCAAATGTAAAGCCTAGAGAAATGCTATTTTTGATAAGCTTGCAACTTTGGGATAATTTACAAAAGTTTACAACCAAAATAATCCTTCAGGACTAATGTCTGAGTTGGAATAGTTTTTGTAGCGACTTCAATAAATTCAATAATTTTTCGTGCTTTTTTTTCATATTTTTCTAATGGGACCAGTATGTCCCAGGATAACATAGTTAAATCAAGCTGGTGGTGAAATCAATATACAAAATAACCTTTCTGTGCACATCCTTACCACCTAATGGTGTCAGTTAGTGAGAGAATTTAATATTAGTGGGAGGACTAGAAATGGGGCTGAAGAGTGCCCTTTCCGCATTATGTTGAGGGTGAGGAGAAATCATAGAAAATAAGTGAAGTTTCTCCTGATACCCTTTGAAACTCTCCTTGGGCGAATCTTTGTCTCATCTTTAAATCTGCTCCACAGATTTAACAGTACATAAAGTGATTATAGAAGAGCACTTTACTGAAGAGCATTTATTATACAAAAGCTTTGGTTTATTTTTTTCTTTCAGGTTAAGGTAATTGTTGAGAAAAGTGACAAATTTGATATTCTAATGACTTCAAATGAAATAAATGCCACAGGCCACCAGCAGACCATTCTGGTTCCCAGTGAGGATGGGGCAACTGTTCTTTTTCCCATCAAGCCAACACATCTGGGAGAAATTCCTATCACAGTCACGGCTCTTTCACCCACTGCTTCTGATGCTATCACCCAGATGATTTTCGTAAAGGTGAATATTTGGTGTCTGAAATAAATGAAGTAGAAATGCATAATTAAAAGGGAAGAAGAGGATGACTTTTCTCTTGGTCAAATTTTTTGGCATATCTAGTAAGCCGTTTTTTTACCTTTCTGGTAGTGCCTAATCATTTTCTCATCTGTATGTAAAAATAATCATATATATGTTTTAGAAATAATTGCCAATTTCCTCTTTAACTTTAGTCAGGAACTTGACTGTAAAGACTAACAGCTCTTTTACAGTCATTTACATCTACAGACTGCGTTACATTGCGATCCTGTGAAAACACGGTCAAGTTGATTCGTAGATTTGGAATTTTGGAATTTTTCAGTGGAGGTAAAAGAGATTTTTGTAGATTTTTTTCAAAGGTATTCTAGACAGAAAGACAATAAGCATAGTGAATAAACACTTGTATTCTGGGGTGAGGAAACCCTGTGTTTGAATCTCAGTTTTGCTAAGTATGATTTTGAACAAGGTATTTAATCTCCTGATCTTTGGATAATAATAGCAACTACCTGAAAGGGTTTTTCTCCTTATATTTTCATCTTCTTCTTTGTCATTTTCATGGTCAGTCCACGAGATGTCTTATCTAATTTAACTAGAACTTACTAACAGATTTGAAGTAAGAATAACAAAATGGTAGACACTGTGTCATCAGATTTAATTCAGTTCCATGGAAATGGTGCCAATTAAGTATAAATCCTGTTGAAAAGCACATTTCAGTTAATGATTTTGTGAGAAAATCTAAAAGTAGGAAAAATTAATTAAAGTTATGGTAATTTGTTGTAATACCAACTAACAGGAAAAACTCATTCTGTGAAATGAATGTATTACTTGTTTAAATAAAATATCTAATTTAAAGAAAACAAAAGAAGAAATGGTAGGTGCTTTTTTAGCCATACACAAACCTCAGACACAACAGGTCAGCTGTTTGTGCTCATATCTATGTATAGTTCTCTGTAAATTTGTGAGTAGAGACCATGTTAATTGTGTTCCTTTTATTCAACAGGCTGAAGGAATAGAAAAATCATATTCACAATCCGTCTTATTAGACTTGACTGACAGTAGGCTACAGAGTGCCCTGAAAACTTTGAGTTTCTCGTTTCCTCCTAATACAGTGACTGGCAGTGAAAGAGTTCAGATCACTGCAATTGGTAAGAATAGAGTGTATCACCATCTGTTGGTTTCATTGTATCTGATCATATATGTTGTTCCTTAAAGATGTATTTTCTTATTGAGTCCTAATGAGAAGAGATTGCAAAAATGTTTAGTTGTCCCCAACAACTGATTATATTATGAAGGCTGGCAAATTATGTATCCTAGACTAGTTCTTCTCAGTCTTCAATGTGCATAAGAATCACCTGGGAGTCTTGTTTAAAAGCAAATCCTGGTTTAGTAGGTCTGGAGCAGGGCCTGGGAATCTGCATTTCTAACAAGCTCCTAGATGTTGGTGATACTTTTGGCTTCCAGACCACACTTTGAGTCGCAAGGCCTCACTATACCGTGGCTGAAGAAAGGGGTTATTCCTAAGAGCAGAGCTTCTGGCTTCTGTGGCTCTCCACCACTGGTGAATATCAGAATCTTCTAAGGAGCTCTGTAAATACACAAACATCTGGGCTCTACTCTAACCCTACTAAGTCAGAATTGCTTGGGCTATGGCTTGGTCATATATATCTTAAAAAGCTTTCACAAGTACTTCAGGTAACCGAAGGTTTACTACTACTGCCTAGAGCAGTTCTCTGTGCAGGATATGAGTAACCTTTACAGTAGGAAGTTATCCACTGACTTCAGTCACCTCTCCTAGTTGCTTTTCATAATATAAAAGTACTTTTCAAAAATTGACAATTTATAGTTGTATAAATTTGTGGGATACAAAGTGATATTATCATTTATGAATACAATATGGAAGAATTAAATCAAGCTGGTTAATGTATTAATCACCTCAAATACTTAACTGTTTTTTGTGGGGAGAACATTTGAAATTTGCTCTCTTAGCAATTTTTTTCTTTTTTTTGACGGAATCTCTCTCTGTCACCCAGGCTAGAGTGCAGTGGCAGGATCTTGGCTCACTGCAACCTCCACCTCTTGGGGTTTAAGCAAGTCTCCTGCTTCAGCCTCCTGAGTAGCTGGGATTACAGGCATATGCCACCACGCCCAGCTAATTTTTGTATTTTTAGTAGAGGTGGGGTTTTGCCATGTTGGCCAGGCTGGTCTCAAATCCCTGACCCCAGGTGATCCACCCTCCCTTGCCTCCCAAAGTGCTGAGATTACAGGTGTGAGTCATGGCGCTCAGCCTCTCTTAGCAATTTTGAAATGTACAGTACTCTTATTATTAACTATAATTTTCCATGCTAAAAGTCCTTTTTTTTTTTTGAGACAAAGTCTCTGTAGCCCAGGCTGGAGTATAGTGGTGTGATCTTGGTTCACTGCAACCTTCACTTCCTGGGTTCAAGTGATTCTTGTACCGCAGCCTCCCACGAAGCTGGGACTACTACTGTGTGTCACGATACCTGGCTAATTTTTTGTATTTTCAGTAGAAACAGGATTTCACCATGTTGGCCAGGCTGGTCCCAAACTCCTGACCTAAGGTTATTTGCCCACCTTGGCCTCCCAAAGTGCTGGGATTACAGGCATGAGCCATTGAGCCCGGCCTAAAAGTACTTTTTAATTAAATATAGTGTCTACACAAGTGGTGTTGTTAGTCAGGGTTCTCCAGAGAAACAGAACCAATAGGAGATACTTATATATAAAAGGCGATTTATTATGAGGAATTGGCTCATGTAATTATGGAGGCTGAGAAGTCCCATCATCTGCTTTTGCAAGCTGGAGACCCAGGAAAGTCAGTAGTATAATTCACTCTGAGTCCAAAGGCCTGTGAACCAAGGGAGCTGAAATCCCAGTCCTAGGAGAAGATGAGATGAGGTGTCTCAGCTTAACTAGTGAGGCAGGAAAACAAGGGGTGAATTCTTCCTTTCTCGAGCTTTTGTCTATTCAGGCTCTCAGTGGATTGGATGGTGCCCACACAAACTGGCAGGACAATCTGCTGGACCCAGTCCACCACTTCAAATGCTAATGTCATCTAGAAATACCCTCACAGACAACCAGAAACAATACTTAATCTAGGAGCCCCATGGCCCACTTAAGTTGACACACAAAATTAACCATCATAAATGGTTTGTTTATATAGTTGTGCTTTACAAATAACTGAAGAAAACGGTTTAATTAATGACATCTAATAGTTTGTTAGATCTTTAAGGTACAATTAATGGCATCTAATAGTTTGTTAGATCTTTAAGGTGCCAGGACCTAAAACACTTTTTTATAGTTATTTTATATTTCACCGGAAGGTGTAATGCTTTTCATTATAACCCAAACAACCAATCTGTAGGCAGATGACTTTATTTGGAGGGTTAGATATAATTTTTCTTTTTTGGGGGAAGAGACAGGGTTTAGCTATGTCTGCCCCAGGCTGGACCTGAATATCTGAGCTCATGCAGTCCTCCTGTGTCAGCCCTTTGCATAGATGGGACTACAGGTGTGCACCACTGTGCCTGGCCAATTCTTAAAAGGAATTAAATAATTTCTCTATTTAGGGGTATAAATTCTGCCTAAGCATCTCCCACAGTGTTGGGATGCTGGGAGATGCACTACACACACATACACACACATGCACACGTGCATTTGCACGCACATGCACACATATACACAGAGGGAAGGACCCTGGCATTTTAAATATATACCACCACTCCTTACATAGGAATGATTCTATCTATGGTCATGGAAATACACCGAGGCTTAATTTTTATGCTTGATGTAAAAAATGGATTTTCAAGGTTTATTTTCACGTTTTTTTTAAAAAGACCTATTTTGTAGCCTAGAATGTACAAATTTTAGCTTGCTTCTTTGAACTTTGAGAGTCTAAGTTGACGTTCACTTTGAATATGAAACACGTAACTTGCAGTGGTAATAATATAACCTCTATTTCTTTGTATTCACATCTAAAGTTTAAGCTATGCTGGCGCAGCTTCAGCCTATTCATATGAAACAGTTTTCCCCCCTTTTTTTCATATTCATTTTTTAGGATCACATTTTCACTAGGTATTTGGACTTGGCATTGTACAAGTTTTCAAAATAAACTACATAGAAAGATACTCTTATCTATACAGCTTAACAGTGGGAGGACCGAAATTAGAACTCAGCCTTCATATTTCTGAATTTTTACTACTTTCTGTGAGTTGTAGTGTTGGGATATGGGTAGAGGGTTTTTTAAGGGTGTGTTTTGTTTAATTTTAGATTACTGACTTTGAAGAATATTCCTAATCCTTTTGATCCTGAGATTAATTGAAGTACTTGTATTTGTTTTGGCTAAATAGAACACATTGAAAAACACTACAATCTTCATTTTTTTTTTTTTTTTTTTTTTGAGATGGAGTCTAGCCCTGTCACCCAGGCTGGAGTGCAGTGGGTTGATCTTGGCTCAATGCAACCTCCGCCTCCCGGGTTCAAGTGATTCTTTTGCCTCAGCCTCCGGAGTAGCTGGGATTACAGGTGCCTGCCACCAAGCCCAGCTAATTTTTGTATTTTTAGTAGAGATGGGGTTTCACTGTGTTGGCCAGGCTGGTCTCAAACTCTTGACCTTGTTATCCACCCGCCTTGGCCTCCCAAAGTGCCGGGATTACCACCACGAGCCACTGTGCCTGGCCCATTTTTTTTTTTTTTTCTGAAGTGCTTATGGTATATTAGTAAGAAATAAGAATAAAATTTTGTTTGTGTGAAGAATACTGCTAACAAAACATTTCTTTCCTGTATGAGTGATAGTGTCCTACTAATCAATTCCTTACATTTTTAAAAATATTTTTTAAAAAGTTATTTTTTGCCTTATTTATGCTGTAAGCTTTAACTGAGCTAAAAATGTCCTTTTTAATCACATGATTTGCAAGTTCAATATCAGGGCATTGTTATTTTTTGACCAGTCTTCCTAAAAACTCAATGTAAAGTTTCAACTCTGTTCCAAGCAGTGGAATAATCATATTGCCTCAATGACAGAGGTCTTCTGTACTCGGTGGAAGTCTCTTTGCCACCAGGAGGTGGTAGTTACTGAATATTTCCTGAATGAATTGCATGTCTTGTGCTTTTAGGAGATGTTCTTGGTCCTTCCATCAATGGCTTAGCCTCATTGATTCGGATGCCTTATGGCTGTGGTGAACAGAACATGATAAATTTTGCTCCAAATATTTACATTTTGGATTATCTGACTAAAAAGAAACAACTGACAGATAATTTGAAAGAAAAAGCTCTTTCATTTATGAGGCAAGGTAAGCATTTTAGAGACCTGCATTTGTTTGTAGAAAAATTTTGTGTTTTTTTTCAGGTAGGGTTCACTGTAGACCATATTTCAAATTGATGGATTTTGTCTCAGGTAGGTGATGGGCTACAGGTGATGGGCTACATGGTGTTACATGTGCGGGAAGTGCAAACACTGAAAAGCAGTTACTGTTCCTTCAGCAAACTTCACTCATGGCTGCTAAGGTGTTTGCTAGTAATGGCTTAAGAGTTAGTTTCTGGAGGGGGTTTGTATTATACTAAGGGATCTGAAATTTAAAACTCCTTAAAAATATAGAGGAACACTCATTCATTCATGATTTACACATTTGTGGAGTGTCTCTTAGTGCCAGGATCAGTTCTAGTGCCAAGAAAAGAGAGGGAGCCAGGGCCTCTTTTCTTCTTCTTCTTCTTCTTTTTTTTTTAATATACGTATATTTTATTGCGTTTTAGGTTTTGGGGTACATGTGAAGAACAGGCAGGGTTGTTGCATAGGTACACACATGGCAATGTGATTTGCTGCCTTCCTTCCCATCACTTAATCTGGCATTTCTCCCCATGTTATCCCTCCCCAACTCCCCACCCCCCGCTGTCCCTCCCCTAGATCCCCCCCCACATACCCCAGTGTGTGATATTCCCCTCACTGTGTCCATGTGTTCTCCTTGTTCAACACCCGCCTATGAGTGAGAACATGTGGTGTTTGATTTTCTGTTCTTGTGTCAATTTGCTGAGAATGATGGTTTCCAGATTCATCCATACCCCTACAAAGGACATGAACTCATCATTTTTGATGGCTGTGTAGTATTCCATGGTGTATATGTGCCACATTTTCCCTGTACTGTCTATCATTGATGGGCATTTGGGTTGGTTCCAAGTCTTTGCTATTGGGTGAAAGATATGAACAGACACTTTACAAAGGAAGACATATATGAGGCCAACAAACATGAAAAAATGCTCATCATCACTGGTCATTAGAAAAATGCAAATCAAAACTACATTGAGATGCCATCTCACGCCAGTTAGAATGGTGATCATTAAAAAATCTGGAGACAACAGATACTGGAGAGGATATGGCGAAATAGGAACACTTTTACACTGTTGGTGGGAGTGCAAATTAGTGCAACCACTGTGGAAGACAGTGTGGCAATTCCTCAAGGACCTAGAAATAGAAATTCCATTTGACCCAGCAATCCCATTCCTGGGTATATATCCAAAGGATTATAAAGCATTCTATTATAAGGACACATGCACACAAATGTTCATTGCAGCCTCTCTTCTTAATGAATTCGCTGGTCAGTGGAAAAGATGGTTTGTATGTAAACCAACGCAGTGCTGTG
>CAUYLG010011670.1:0-58939 GCA_963573385.1 Cacajao melanocephalus | reverse complement strand
CATGCCCAGCCTACAACTCAAAATTATAATAGGCATTAATTATCAGGCACATTTGTATTTGTAATAATTCAACATCGTTTCATTGGTTTTTTGGAGTAAGGAAATGGATAGATGGGTTTCTTCTTGGGAAAGTGAGAATGGTGTTTAATAAAACCATAACTAAATTACTCAGTACATTTTTCTTTGTGTGTAATGAACTTGAGGAAAAATAATAAATCAAAATAGCAGCTTTAGTGAGGTACCAGAAGTCAAATATTAAAATACTTCATTTAGTTAGAGGCAATATAATACATGTTGAGTATCCCTCATCCAACATGCTTGAAATGGAAGTATTTAGGATTTTTTTTTTTGCAAATTTTGGAATATTTACATTATACTTACGAGTTGAGTGTCCCAAACCTGAAAATTGAAATCCAAAATGCCCCACTGAGCATTTCCTTTGAGTGTCATGTGAGCATTCAAAAAGTTTCAGACTTTCAGATTTGGGATGTCCTACCTGTATCACATTCAACAGTGAAGTAATATGTATTGAATGCCATTCCTTTTGAGGCACAAAACAGAAAAATATCTCTGACCTCATGGGATTTATATTCTAGGAAGTACAGGACAGTCATCTGAGTTGCCTTGGATCAAACCAGTTCTCCCGCATTTCTCACTTGTCTTTCTTAAGAAAAACTATAGAATGCACTTGGAATGCTGCATCCTGAGATAAGGCAAAACTGATCAGAACATCTGGGGCTCTATTCCTGTCCCTCCTAGAACAGGATATCCTTTCATGCTTTATCCCTCAAGTCATTTGACCCACTAGGTCTAAAGCCCAGGATGGACTGCTTTTGGGGTACCTCAGCTGTGGTATCATGTGAGGCACATACAGATGAGATTCCATTAACTAGGGCAGCTTTCCTGAGTCCTGGGAAATGAACCTGCCTTGAATCCTAGACTTCCACAGTCCCTTGCTGCCTATTGATGAGTAATAAAGCTGCTTTGCTGAACTCGTTATGTGATTGTTCTTTCTCACCAGACTCATGCAAGTAGCATAAATTGCAGCCGAAAACACATGGGCTGAAGTGGTAGTCTGAACACAGTGAATTTGCTTCACAGCAAAAAAAAAAAAAAAAATGTACATTTTGGTTAATGAGTCAGCAAATTATATGATCTGTTAGAAGGTTGAATAAAGGAGACAAAATAGAGCAAGTTAAGAGGGAATGAGACTATAAAGTGTAGGGTGTGTATTACAGTATTTCATAGGATGCTCAGCGTTGGGTGCTGCATTCAGCAGGTGACATCTGAAAGAATTAAAGAGAATTAGCAATGTGGAGATCTAGGAAAAAGGCATTCTAGAGAGAAGAGTTAGTTCAAAGGCCCCAAAGCAGGAGCAAGAAAGCCAATGCAGACGCAGCAGAGTGAAAGGAAGGGAGCAATAGATGAGGTCACAGAGGTCACAGAAACCAGATATTTTAGGTCAAAGTTCAATACACTTTTCTCAGAAGAGTCCAACAGTAACTATTTTAGGCTTTGCAAGATACAAGGTGTTTGTCATAACTATTCAATTGCCTAGATAGTGTGAAAGTAGCCATAGATAATAATCTGCAAATGAATGTGAGTGGCTATGTTCCAATGAACTTTATTTATGGACACTGAAAGTCAAATTTCTTATGATTTTCAAATATTGTGTATTTGCAAAATTCTTTTTCAACCATTTAAAAATACAATGCCATCCTTGGCTCATGGCTGTTAAATCATGATCGGGAGCCAATTTGGTGTAAGAAATGGTTGGGCATTGCAAGAACTGGTTCTTACTGTCAGTGAAATTTCAGTCTGGTATTTTCAGCAAAGAAAACATGATGAGTCATATACTTTCAAATGATTGTTTGGGCTGTGATATGATTTAACTGCATCCTACCCAAATCTCATCTTGAATTGTAGTTCCCATAATCCCCACATGTCCTGGGTGGGGCCAGGTGGAGATAATTGAATCATGAGGCAAGTTTCCCCCTTCCTGTTCTCATGATAGTGAGTTAGTTCTCATGAGATCTGAGGGTTTTATAAGAGGCTTGCCTCTTCGCTGGACACTCATTTCTGTCTCTCCTGCTGCCCTGAAAAGAAGGACGTGTTTGCTTCCCCTTCTGCCATGAATGTAAGTTTCCTGAGGCCTCCCTAGCCATGCTGAACTATGAGTCAATTAAACCTCTTTCCTTTATAAATTACTCAATCAGAACAGACTAACACAGACTGCTATGTTGAGAAAAGAGTGTATGGAGTAAGGATAGAAACAGAAAGACCTGATAAGAGGCTAATAGAAAATTCCAGGCAAGATATGATAGAGGCTGAGCCTGGGATGGTAGCAGTGGAGGTGCAATGAAGGTGTCAGGTTCTGGACCTCTTTTGAAAAGGCAGCCAGTCATCTTTCCTAACCAATTGTATAACGGGTATGAAACAAAAAAGAGGCCTCAAGGTTGGCTCCTGAGCAACTGGCAAGAAAAAATAAAGACACTGGAAGACTTTAATCTCATCTTGATGTGATATGAGGCAAATTACTTAACTCTTCCATGACTTAGTTTTCTCGGAGTCAAGTATGGATTATAATTTGCAGAGCAAGTCAAAGTTGTTGAGCAAACAACAGGCATTCAATGGTAGCACTGCCCTATATGACATGCTGAGCTCTATGTGCTTATACACTTATCCCCATGAATTCTACCCCCTAACCCAGGTCCCATCATGGCCTCATGGGAAAGAACCTGAGTACACCCTGCAGTGCTTCCCAGTACCATGCTGGCCATACCTTGAGGACTGTTTCTGAAACTCTTTCTACCCAACTCCATGCTTTTAACCACTATGCCATGTTGCCTCCCTGAAAAAAATTATATTTCATTTATCCTAAAAACAGACAACCAACCAACAAATAACTTGTTTGCCTATCAGAGACTATCTTAAAGTCAGATATAGTGGATTTCGGGCTTAGGAATTTAAATCTTAGAAAAGAGAAGCAAAATGCAGGAACTAAGCACAACATTATATTGGACAAGAAACGAAATGTGGAGTAGGAATATAGTTACATGGGCAAGAAATTTAGAAAAAAAAAATCCAGACCAAATGTAACATTGAATTTTGACTATCCATGAAAACAACTGCTACATAGACAGTTAGAAAAATATGAATTCACTCAATCATTTGACAAATATTTTGGAGTGCCAACAACAACTGCTAAAACTAGAAATATATGTGACTAAGGTAGATATGGCATCTGCTCTCTTGGAGAACCCATCTTTTGTGATTGTGATTAACAAATTACAATCACACTCTGATTAACCAGGACTATTTTCAGTGGGATTACGTGACCCTTCGTACTTCTAAAAAATAATTCAAAATCACAGAAACAAAATTCAATCCCAAATGTTGTGTCTATTTATTTTTAAATGGGGTTTATAAAAAGGAAGAAGAGAGGCCAGCTGCAATAGGTTCACGCCTGTTATCCTAGTACTTTGGGGGGCCAAGGCAGGCATATGACCTGAGGTCAGGAGTTTGAGACCAGCTGGCCAACATGGTGAAACCCCATCTTTACTAAAAATACAAAAATTACCTGTGTGTAGTGGCATATGCCTGTAATCCCAGCTACCTGGGAGGCTGAGGCAGGAGAATCTCTGGGACCCACGAGGCAGAGGCTACAGTGAGCTGAGATTGCACCACTGCACTTCAGCCTGGGTGACAGACTGAGACTCCATCTCAAAAAATAAAATTAAATAAAAATAAATAAAAAAGGAAAAAGAGAACACAAAATATTAAACGTATCGGATTCTTATTATTCACCTTTATAATAGGGTGTTGCTATCTATTTAGAAGAGGATGCTGCTATCTTCAATGTGTGCCACAAACATTGGCACACATGGAAGGAGGTCATGAGGCAGAGCAAAGAAACCAACAAGCTCAGTTATGATAAAGAAATGTTTCTCTCAGAAGGCTTGCACTGATCAAGCTAAATTTGTTTAATAATATAAAATGTAAATACCAATGTAAGAGAACATATATCAAAAAACATGAGAATGCTATGAAGTATATAGAAATATTCTTGTGTAAGGAATGTTGTACATTTTTTACTTATTAATAATCAAAATATGGAGATGTGTACATGAATATTGACAAGAAAAATGTAAATATATTGAAGGAGAATATCACATCAGAGGCAGGTCTATTGTGGAGATATTCATAGTTCCAGCTAAGTTCTTTATTTTTTCCTTAAAATTCTCAGATCCAGAGCCTGGCGCATGTACTGGCTCTGGGTAGTGCTGTCACCCCTGTGCACCTAGCATTGCCTGCTGGCTAGTGACAGCGTCTCCTTGATGAGCAGGCTGGGGCCAGTCCCAGGCAGCTCCCCTTTCAGCCTGACAGCTGCATATCCCAGGTGGTCTGACATTTGAGATGGAGGCTGTGGATAAGATTGAAGGTGTTTTAGGGGAGAAGTAGGCTGTGAATAACACCAAGACTTCATCCAGATGGAATCACTCATGAGACAACCTGAGATACTCTATTACTGTCCATATGTCTTCCAGGTCTCCAAAGGCCAGACTCCATTGATTTATTAGAAACCCACTATTTATGCTTTTGGCTCATCTCACAGCAGACTACAGTAAAGGATTTATCAGAGATGCTGCTGTTTCTGTCAGTTATTAGAATTTTATAAGTTCTTTAAATAAAACAGCCTCCATAAATATCCTAGTAAACATTAGACAATAAAGTAAATATTTGGGGGTGAGATTCAGTTTATTTCCTCTTAATATACACCACCTTTTTACAAGTTTCCTTCTGAGTGCAGCCTTATGGCAAAACCCTTTGTAGAACGTACTTATTTTAAGTAAATAAATAAATATGTGAAATTTATTTGTTTTACATATTTATCCTCACAAAGAAATCCAAATTACAAGATCTAACTATGTGAATGGTTTTGCTTAAACACAATTTTTCCCTTGCAAATAAAGCTCAGAAGAATTATTTCATTGTTTTAACAGCACAAACAGTTGTTATTAGTGTATCTTATTTATAGATGGTTCTTTGAAGGACTACAGTAATATAGCAAAATATCAGTTATTCCATCACACTGGTGAATTTAATGAACCTGAAGGTGTGTGTTATTTTAGCACTTGCTGTAGCTCCTGTGAAAACCCAGTGGTGCTAAAATCTGTAAACCTGTCATTGCTTAAGTAATAACCTTGTTAAAAGCATCTTCATTTAACTTACTTTAGCTGCTGCAGAATGCAGGTTTTATTTTATCAGTGTAGAGAGTAGGTGTTTCAAACCCAAACCACTTATTGTAAATATAAATAATTGTAGTTTATTAATTTATTCTCAGTGTTATTGCTTTTATTTTAACACTTGTTTAAATTAAATATTGTCTGGAATCCAGTACCCATTTTCAATTTTTTACAAACTCTGAATTTATATTGAATTTCTGTGGCTAAGGAAGTAAATATTAGTCTGCACCAATGAAAATGTTCATTTTCATCTTTACTACTCCTTTATGTGAAGCATAACAGGCTCTTCCCCTCATCCCTGCTGTATACAATGTGGATGAAAAAACAAAGTACATTTTCGTTAATCTACTTGGAATGGATCTGGGTTTATTCTTGGGTCTTAAAAATATGAAGACAATTGCATGTTGGTAGGTGTTCAGAATTATCAATTGATTTCTACAAGAACATACTTATTGAAATGCTGTCAATAAAAATGGAAAGTCCAGCCAGGCACTGCAGCTCACGCCTGTAATCCCAGCACTTTGGGAGGCCTCAGTGGGCGGATCACCTGAGATCAGGAGTTCGAGACCAGCCTGACCAACATAGAGAAACTCCATTTCTACTAAAAATACAAAAACTTACAGGCACATGCCTGTAATCCCAGCTACTCGGGAGGCTGATGCAGGAGAATCGCTTGAACCCAGGAGGCAGAGGTTTTGGTGAGCCGAGATCATGCCACTGCACTCCAGCCTGGGCAACAAGAGTGAAACTCCATCTAAAAAAGAAAGAAAGAGAGAGAGAGGGAGAGAGACTGAGAGAGAGAGAGAGAGGGAGGGAGGGAGGAAGGAGAGAGAAAGAAACGGAAAATTCTTCCTATTCAGAACTCATTGAAAATAGACGAGGGAGAGAAAGAGAAACAGAGAGAGAAAATAAGAGAAGGGGAGAGAGAAAGAGCTGGAAGAGAGATAATGAAAACAGATAAAAACTGTAATTTGTATTTACAGTTACGGCCTTAAAGCAAAACAAGCTTTCCTTAATTACCTGGATAGGCCAACAGCAAGATGTGTGATAAATGCTGTTATCAACCACTTTGAAATCCTTGGCCAATTGTAACGCTTGTCAGTGAATACTGATATGTGTTATATAACCACACCTACAAAAACATTATGAAAGGTGTTGGTGTCCAACCACTGTTTCAATGCTGAGTGAAATTAGTTAAACAAACTACTAGGTTGAGTGATAAATTAAGATTTATATTAAATTTATTTTCCTTAAAAAGCATCAATAAAAATGCAAAGTAGAAATCGTATAATAGTCCCATGTGACAATAAATTGAAACTGTCAAGGTCAGTTTGTTTAGGAATCTACTATTTTTAATAAAACATTTTTATAAGGTTATGAAATTTCTTTCTATTTATGTTAATATCTTAGAAAGTTGACTAGTCAATATTATCTCTTTAAAAAATCTCCAATTTAACTTGAATTTTGGTGCTTTAAAATATAACGATCAAACAGATTGATTATTACAAAATTCAAGATATTTTTTGTAAAGTAAAAAAGTATAATACTGATATTTGTCATTCCTTTCCAGTCCTTTAATTATAATGTTGATTTTATATTTGGGGGTGGAGAAGGTAAAGAGAAGATATATATCAAGAACTAAAGCAATTTCTTGGGTTATCTTTAAAGTTAAAAACAATACTAACTAAACATTGTTCTCTATTATTTTTGTTCTTATGATAATTTTTAGAGTTATTAATGCTCAGATTGTTTGAAGCATGGATTATTCAAATAATATGGGTTCTTAAAATATGTAGTGACAAAAACACTTTAAAAATGTATACATATAATTTCTGTAATTATCAGTCTTTTGTAGTGTAGCTACTTTAAGAAATTTATTTTTTATAATTCAGTTAATGCTTGTATGCTTTAAACAAATGTCATTTTAAATCAGAATATTAAACAACCCTGTTAATTTGTGTTTGGTCTGACAGTCAGCATAGTGTCTAAACAATAGCTGGACAAGAGATTATATGATTGTATTGCTCAATAAGGTACACTTTAAATATATATTAAAGTTAGAAGAATTTAATGAAATTCACACTTTATCAAGGATTTTTTTTAATTAAATCTATTGGTTGTTAGTGTCTGTGAACTCTTAAGAATAAACACCTGCAGTGTTTTATTATGTAAAAAGGTGGTTTAATTGCATCATATTTATCACAGACAAATCAAGCCCTATTCAGAAGATAATAATGACACAGTAATTGGATCAGTAATTGGTTCAGGATGATTCAATATTGTACTAATAATCATAAATACTGCTGTCTTCGGCTTTGATACAGGGCTGACATGCTAATATAGATTGGATTTGGAGCAATAAATATTAGTGAACTGGATCTATTATTAACGTCTAGATCCTTAGTTTGGCTATGCCAGCCAGAAATAGGTACACAACAAATGTACCTCTTGAAAACATATGAATTCTAAATTATAATATGAATTTAGTCAATGTACTTTGTTGGCTTTTCTTAACCAGGATATCTTTGAACCAAGTATCTTCGATATACATAAATAAAGGGGAGTAGAAATAAAGAATGTTCTTTATTTTCCTTATGAAAATGATCATTTTGTGGGAGTAATATAGTTTTTACATTTGATTGAGCCAAGTTGCCATGGCTGATGTGACATGATGACCTGGTGGGCAAAATTATTCACGTGCCAGTCATGTAATGATGGATAAGAAAATCATTCCCATTACCGCACTGTGTTCAGCAGACACTTGGCGGTTAAACAGAACTATTTCTTAGCCAGTGTGGTGGCAGCCTTTCACTGAGAGCCAAAGGAGGGGGAGGCTCATTATAAAGGAAACAATGATCCTTATTCACTCAACATGGAAACTTGCCTTACAAGGGCACATTGGACAGCTCTGGGCTGGAACAAAAATGGCACATTCCCTTTTATCAATGGAACAGAAACCCAGGATCAACATGCCTGGCTTGGAATCCTGCCTACTGGTGATAGAAATGGATATATTCAGGCATTTGTTTATTTATGATAATTTCTGTATATGAGGGGAGGATGCTTACTGTCTACCCCCGCCCAGCCCTGGAATTGGTTTGTTTTGTGGACGTAAAGAAGGGCAGCTCCCAAATGCCAGTAAGAACTTAATTATGCAGTTATAACTCTAAAGTTGTAAAACCAATTAGAAGTGTATTATTTACCTTGCAACGGGAGAAAATTTTTTCTATCATTCTTAACTAAACATAGGATAATGGTATGAACAAAATCTCTGCACACAACTAACAGAATGCCATGGAGTATGGAACTGATACTCTCTGGCAATGAAGCCCAAACATAAGTGATGTATTTCCTAAGAGCAACAGAGAGACTGATGGGATCCATATAGAAGATTATGATTATCCTGTTACTTATCTCACGCCTTGGGTTTTTGTTCATTACGAATTGGGAATTTGAAATGGAGTTTATTCTCCAAAGGCTATTATAAAGAAAATGGAATATAAAGCTTACCAAATCTATGAGTTATCCAGATGCTCAAGGATGAGTATTGAATTCTTTCATATAATTTATCTCTGTACTAATTAATTTCATATAATTTATCTCTGTACTAATATGAAACTTTCATATAATTTATCTCTGTATTAATTACCTTTGAAGGTAGGAAGAGAGTCAAGTGATTACTTTCAGTCAATGAACAGTATGTTAGAAGGAAAAAGAGCCAGAGAGTACTGTATCAGTGAGATTTTGAACAATCCAATGATTTCTATTCAAAGGAATGGGCTTCAACCTGTTCTGGTGTTCTCAACACTCTCTCCTTATGCAAGGTACGGATGCCACAATTTTCCCAGCATAAGCTCAGTTGAATCTCTCTAATGGCATCTATGTTGGCCCTATTTTCTACATAGGCAGAGAGGGATGTCTTCATCATTTGCAGAAGTCTGGGGTTACTGCCAAGGGCAATGATCCAACTCCACAGGCAAGGGAAATAGATAATCTATTTCGGTTCCTGAATCAGCATTGCATCCAGTAACACCTGAGCAGTGAAAATCCTGTGGCGTCTTCATTCAAGAGCCAGGAAATTCCACGTGTTTGTGGAATCAAGTTCTCTCCTAAGTGGAGTGACTCTTTCTTTATTAAGTATCCATGAACGGTAATCTGCAGTCAAATAGCAGCCAGGCAGTCACATGTTCACCATGGATCTACGCCCCAGTGGCTCCAGCTCTGAACCAACTGCTCAGGAGTTATATGATAACTAATTCACTGGGTCCTATGTCTCCATGAAATTCTGCATGTAGTTGTGGTTCACTGGTTTAGTGACGTGAATGAAGGGAATTTAGTGCACTTCAAATCTCTCATTACACCTTAATTAGGACCCCAGGTAGAAATATCAATGTTTGAACAACTGTAGCAGACAAGGTTTCTTTTCTTTCTTTAATCACATATTGTAAAGCAGATTGAAGTAGTTTATCAATGTTTTCTTCTTTTGTTTTTCTCCGTTGAGAATCTATAGCCAAATAGATTAACATAAAAACTAACTCTGTGGTCTTTCAGTTTTAATCCTTAGCTCAGTCAGCAACTCTTCTTAGAGAAACAAATGGTAACAGTTATTATAGAAAATATGTTATTAAGAATCAGCAATTTCATAATTGTTTTTGTTGCCTTTTGATTCTGTTATGTTTTTAAACAGAAATCATGCCACTGAAACAAATCATACCTTTTTTTATTTGTCAGTAAATTTCCAGATTTTTTTAAAATTCCACATTCATTTTGATCTTAAAAACTTGTCCTAGAACCACCAATCACCAGTGATCTTAACTTGACACCTGTGCAAACTCCTCTGTGATAAAGCTTTATTCTAGAAAACTCATTTAAATTCAGGTAGCAGGTATACCATAAATAATTTAAAAATTAGTTTGTAAGTGTCAGTATAGTAGCAGTCTGGAGCAAACTAGGGGAAACACCTCATTTTATTTATTTATTTTAATATTTACCTTCCAACAAATAAGATTACAATATATTTCTAATTAAAATAAAATACGATTAAACTATGACTTTTAAAATCCACCTTTAAATCAAAGAAAGAAGACAAACAATACTAAAATTTAATCTCTCCTTTGGGGCAGGAGACAGCTTACAGGTCTAGTCAGTCAGCTAAATGACAGTCAGAAAAGATCATGTGACGGGGATCTAAAAACTAATTAATCTCCATAAAGCTGTAAGTGAGGTAGGTAGGATGACTTGAAATCTGATTACATTATTGCATTTAAGGGAAGAAAATGCAGCATGTATTTTTCATGTTGATTTTAACCACCTGAGCCCTTAATGACGTTTGGTACCTTGGAAGAAAACTCATCTTTCATCCATATTTTAAAAGAACTACAAAGATGCTACTATCATTAGTACTTGATTTACGCATTTGGTATAAATACTATGAAAATGAATCATGTTGGATGCCTGTATAAAGTTTTTCAGGAATAAGTGATTGTTTGAAAAATAGATTCACTGTAAAAAGCTAGCCATAAATTCAAAGTTTAAAAGAAATTGACAGAGATATTTAAAGGAAATAAAAATTTTCTCATTTCCACTCCTACCTCCATAAAAAGCACATGATTAGGCAGTATATTTTGGCTATTGAACATTTATGGGCTGCATTTTTATTAGTTCTAAAGTTAAAATCCTATTCAAAATAATTCCAAAAATTGATTAAAATATGGTATTCTGAATAGTTTCCATTATTCTAGTCACACACAACTTATGTAAACATTGTGAATGTTAGGAGGATTCATTCAGAACTCCATGAGATTGTCCTGAATATTTCACATCTAATTCTTTTTCCAGTGTTTTAATATTTAAGTAAAAAAGATAATGGTTCTTGGAACTCTCCTTTATCTGCAAGAGAAGAACAAGGACTCTAGAATAATAACTTGAAACATTACATTGGAATAGCCTAAAAATAATCCTTATTAGATAGCAATGAGCCCTGAAGGGAGAGAGAGCATGTGTATGTATGTATGTGTGTGTGTTTGTGTGTATATTGTGTGTGTGAGTTTATGTGTACATCAGAGAGATAAGAGAGAGATAGAGATTTGGCATTCTAGTAATAAACATTATTAATCACAGATTATATGAATCATACTATGCAAAAATATAATTTAAGAAAACATTGAAAGTGTTATATCTGAGTAGAAACTCAAGCCAGAGAAAATATTGCTGGCAGGTAATTCATTGCATACTGACACACAAGGAAGGTTACATAATATATTCTATAATTTGTTTTATGAAAATGATATTTATTTTTCCCATAATAATATTAATGAATGTGTAAGGAGACTAGATCATGAAAATAGAGTACTTCTCACTGAAGATCTGAAAGCACTTTGTAGATGAAGGCCTTTCTTCTGTTGTATTTTACATGAGCAAACTTTTCATGAATTAAGATGTATTCACTATTTTAGGACAAAAGTGTTATTTTTCATTTTGGAAAAAAGAATAAAGGCCTCTCAATTTTTCCCAAAGTGCAAACTTGAAAGAATCTCAAGGGTGGTGTAATTTGAGATTCAAGACAAGACTTTTTGCCCTTTCTCTTTTCTCTACTCCCCTTAAGGTGAATGTGCAGGCATACAGATAGGTGCATACCCAGAGACAGGCTCCTGTACAGAGTCAGAAGAGGAGAGGCTGAAAGTCTCCAGAGTTTGGTGAACTGGGCAAAGTGAGAGAAAACCCACAGGATATCTTGTCAGGAAGGGGAGCCACTCCATCTTTTCTGACCTCTGCCTTCACACCCACCTAATCTCTTCTGTATCCCTTCCTATTATCCTCTATCTTTCCACTTTGCCGTTTAGATACAGAGTATGGAAAACATTTTCCCTGACCTGAATAAGCATTCACCAGAAGTTACTTCCTGAGGTCAGTGAATATTTTTAGACCTTAAAAAGCACTGTTATTGCAACTTTCTGACTATGACTGACGATATCAGTTAAAATATTATCACAATTATTTAGGATTAAGTTCCTACTACATACAGGCCTATATTTCCAATCATCGATGATTTAAAGCATTAAGAGAGAACTCTTACCAACAAGTAACTAGTAAATTTCCATGGTTACCTCCTAAAAGGAGGTAAAACAAAAACTGTGAAACTGCAGGGTATTCTAAAAGTTTGTGCCAAGAATTTATAAAATGTTCTATGTGTGAAATAATTTAGAGAAACAAAAACTTCTTTTAAAATTATTCTAAAGAAATTTTAGTGGGATACAAGGGTATACCTGAGGTATAAGACATCATTCTGTCAAATGCTAAATTCTAACCAGAATTGTGCTCTATTATATAATGAATCACAAACGCCTGATCATTTCCACCAACTGTGTACTGCAGAAAAATTTTATGAGCCTATACACAGTCAACTCACTGCCCTTACATAATAAAATAGACAAAGCTTGTCACTCAAAGTTTTAAAAAAAGAGATGAAAAGGAAAAAAAGAAAATGGAGCATTCAAAAAAAGAGCTGATGTAATTCTCAACTCTGATGTCTTTCTCTCCACTTTGACCTTTACTTGTGATATTACAGAACTGCTCAGCCATTTTAGAAATTCTGAGACCCAAAATGTGTCAAGAATATAACATACTTTATTTAGCTGCTTTAAAGTACACCCTCAAAAGCTTGCTTTTTTAAAGTAATAATTTGTATACATGGCAAAATTGTCAACGTTTCTGTGATCTTGAACCACATTTTGTTTGGGTTGTGAAATACAGATTTCTTCTCTTTCTTTTCTTCTTTCATTTCCTTTCTGTCTAACAAGGTATTTCCTAACACATCTAAATTTTGTATGTAAATTGAGACTTAGTTTGACAATTGAGAGACAAATTTGTGAACCACCAATACTCCTAATTGGAAGTTTGATTTGAGTGTGTATTTATTTATGTGCTTATTTACTTATTTCTTCATTTATTCATTTACTTATGGATAGAACATTAGATAAACATTCATTTGAAAATACTTTAATGAGAAAGATGGTGAACAAATTCTCCTTTAATATGAAAGCCACTTCAACTATTAATCATGATTACAGAAAACTCCCATTGTGACAGAATATCATTTAACTTCCAAAAACTAGAGGCAGTAACAGCACACATTTTTTTAAGCTTCACTATGGCAATAATTTTGTGTAACGAAATATTATACAACCTAATCTTTGAAAGAGCTTAAATTACCAATCAAATATACATAACCTATTTCATTTGTTAGGGTCTTGATTTTATATATTATTTTGGCTTTGTTTTAACAAGTACACTTGGCCATAATGAAAATAAACCTGCTGAAGTCTCCAAGGTCTGAAACAAGATATAACACATTTCTGCACCACGGGGTGGGCTCATGGGAGACCTTCTGAGAAAATGCATGCCCACTGAGCATGCCCAGACTATTAAAATGAATTGACATGTTAATGCTGACAGGAAAAGAGCACAAGAGAGCTTGCTAAATTACTGCTCAGTCAGGCACTAGGAATTCCTGAGTGGCTAAGTCCGGAGCAAAACCCACAGCAAGCACAACAACAAGAAGAAAACTTTATTGTCAAATGGTCCCAAACAAACAAACACTAACAGGGCTGTCACATTAGTAATTCACCTACCCATAAATCATATGGATTTTAATCATACCTGCCACCTTAGCTGCTTCTCCCCAGAGAAATTGTTTTCTTTTTGCTCCTTCCTTCATTCGCTTTCAATTATCTGGAAGCTGTTTCGCGTGTTTATTTATTTATCCAAACTTCACATACAGTATGCACGCACAAATTTTCTCCAGGGGTCTGGGACCAGGCAGACCATATACAAGGATGTGTGAAGCAGCTAACAGCTTAGATGAATGTACTCCATCTCAAAAACCTGCTTTGGACCAGGATGACAAGGAAAGAGGAAGACAGAAAGTAATTCGTGTGTGTACAATGATTGATTATGGCTTAATATGTAGGCATTTCACCTTAAGACCACTAGGTAGACTTAAAGAATGATGGAAGAGGAAGTCTACCTGGTTTTTGATAAGCGAGGAAGAAAAACTGGTTTTGCACATTTATTAGCTCTATCTTCTACGGAGGTGGAATAAAGTTTATTCTCTTTTAAACACGTGTATTTGATCAATCTACTTCCTGCATCTAATAATTGTTCAAAATCTCAAATGTTAAGGAGAACATAAATGACTTTCAGAATTGGAGAGACAGAGAGGAAGAGAAGGGAAACTGCATGTTTCATGTGAAATTATCCAATCCTGCCATCATGTTGTCTTATTCCCATGAACAACTTCAGAAAGTAATACCAATTTGGCTACTCAGGAAATAAGTAGTGCACTGTTCATGACCTTTACTCAGCTCCAGGAGGTGAAAGAGTAGCATAGATGCATCATGACGTCCATATCCTTTAGACACAAAAATCATTTTCATGAGACAAAAGTAGGTCATAAATAGATGTTAGGGGAAATTCAACAGAGAACTTTCGCTTTATTATATCTGTCAGATTAAAGGATTTTTGATTGTGTATGTGTGTGTGTATGTATGTGTGTGTGTATTTGCAAGTTATGATGCCTTTTATTCATATTCTGATCTATACTTGCCATGCTGTGTATTAGCTCCATCTCTAAATATGATCTGTTTAGAACACCCAGAGAAATTAAAAGGATCACATGGAGTTTGACATTTCATGAAATGAAAGAATAATGGATTTATTATATTGTATTTTTTCCTTTTAATAAAAATGTCTGTCTGACCCTTGGGAAGCTTGGCTGAAAGTTTAGAAGGCTGAATCATTTTTCTTCTTCTTTATACTAAAACAATATAAGAATATAATTTCTTCAGTTTCACATTTCTTTTGATATTTTGGTAAATTTGAGTTATCATTTACACTCATAAATCATAAACTAAGTAATCTACATTTATCGTTAAGTAATTTGTGTCTTATATTGACTTATAATGTTATACTCATATGCCCAGATAATCAAATCCCCCTACTTTATTTGCTTTTACATTTTTCTTCCTATGACTGTGATTATGGACATGCCACAGAATACAAGAAGTATTTGGCCTTTGACCTCAAGTCTTAACAGATAAATAATCTGTATCATACTGAATATAAAATTTTAGTCTTCCAAACTTAAGTAAATATTTCTGAGTGGAATATAAATCATTGAGTCATACTTCATAGACATTTTATTTTATGTATCTATCTTTTGGAGTTTGTTACCATTATCTTATATTTACTCTTCCTTTAAAAATTATGTTTATTAATCTATTCAATAATTACTTATTGAACACCTAACATGTATCAGGTAGACACCATATCACAGTGTTTTAGGTGAGATATCTCTTAATTGGTACATACCATAGAGCTATATCTGTCTCATTTCAAAAATAGAACATCAACGTCTAAAATTAGATCATGCCTGTAAATGGTTTAGATGCATTAAAATATCCAAAAGATGCCCACAACTTTATACCAATAAAAAATGGCCAACAGGATTTTGGTTGTTCAAGTTTCTATTGATTTATCTACATCTTATGAGTGAGAAGAGAAGGTAGCCTAACACAGAATATAGAGTGGCACAGAATTGTAAGAATCCCCAT
Organism: Cacajao melanocephalus; assembly: GCA_963573385.1. Classification (NCBI taxonomy): domain Eukaryota; kingdom Metazoa; phylum Chordata; class Mammalia; order Primates; family Pitheciidae; genus Cacajao; species Cacajao melanocephalus. The sequence continues at coordinate 43,083 of CAUYLG010011670.1, read as the reverse complement.
ATAGACTGAGAGGGAAGAGTCAGAGAGGTCGAATGAACTTAGGAGAATGTAAAAAGGGAAGAGAATGTTTCAAGAAAGAGAATCCAATGCTGTCAAAATGTCAAGAAATGTCAACTAAAAAGAGGCTTTGGTTTAGTAAAAAGAGGTCATTGTTGATGTTGCAGGCCTGGTAAAGTGGAAGCCAGATTGCAGTGACTCTAGAAATACATAGAAGAAAGAAATGAAAAGGCAACCAAGGTAGAAAATTATTTTAAAGAATTTTTGCAGTGAGGAGGAGATAAAGCTGTAGCTAGAACAAAAATCCGAGGTGGATGGAGACAAGTGTTCAGGGCACCACACCACAACTACTTACAGCACAGTCTGTGTCTGGCTGTCTCTGGAGTTGTGCAGTGCACAGACAGTGCAGCTTTATAAGGTGGCACTGTTATTATTTATTCATTTATTTATTCATATTCAAAATAACAAAACTTTGAGAGAGACTTTGGTATGTTTAAGTGCTTATGCAAAGTGGCCAATAGTGAAAAAAAAGGCTAGAGATATGAGGAAAGAAAGAGAGATTCAGAACTAGTGTAAAGAGGGATTGGCCACAGAGGCACGATGGGGTATCTCTTTTTTATTTAGATAAGTGTGAATTCAGGTCAGTTGTGTCACCTGCAGTTCTTCCATGGATGTACATGTGGCCAGGGTACATAAGAGAGCCCTGCCACACCCTCACCAAGTCACTCTTCACCATTATAAATTTTATCGTTTATACTATCAGCATGTGACATTACTTATTTGAAATAGAAAAAAGAAACTCTATTTTTCACTCTTGTACTCCTAGCTCCCAGAATACTTCCCATAGAAGGTGCTCAATAAATATTTATAGATTTTTTTACCAATTTCATAATACAATTATTTGTAAAATTGTGCTATGTTCTTGAAGAAGACACTACTGTTTGCCCAGGCAACAGCAAATTCCCCTTTTTCCTCACGTTGTTGGATCTCAATTTTATTAATGTGTGTCCACTTCCTCCCCAGCAACTCAGAAGAATCATAGTTGGTCTTATCAGGTTGTGATTGTTCTATCAGTCTGCTTGCCGAGGAATAATTTTACAATGGGCATGTGACACAGGATGGGCCAATGTGGTATATGAAAGGATTATCTTAGGGGACTCTGGGAAACGTTTCCTTACTAATAAAAAGAAACATTAAAAAGAAATAGTTTCTTACTTTCTGCTCTACATCATTTTATCTTTATTTTATACCTGGATCTAGGGCATCCATCTTATAAGCATGAAAAGAGCCGGTAAAGAATAAACTAACTTTCTTAGTAGAGAAGAAAGATTTGGGTCATTGAACAAGTTAACCTTGACTTTCATTTAACTCATGCATCTGAGTTCCAGTCCTACCCCATAAAGTGTCAGGGGATAGTAGAGATGATTAGCATAACCTCTAATTTCAGAAGCTTACAAACTCCTGGCCTTGAAGACATGTCCATGTATAGGTAAGAGGACACAAAAAGACATTAACAAACAGACAAGTATTTTTTATCTGAGGACAGGACCACATATAATTTGATTAAAAATGTTGAAAGAATTCATTTTCATGTGACGAAAAGACTCATGGCAGCTTGCTTATGCAAAATCAGCATCATAGAGAGATTTCTAGCAAGACAGTTCTTATATAATGTAACATTATCTTGGGAGTGATGTTCTATCACCTTGTACATATTCCATTAATTAGAAGCAAATTACAGCCCCTACTTACAATCTAAGGGAAGGGATTATACAGGGGCATGAAAGCGAAGACCTTTAGGGCCATTTTAGCTTCTGTCTACCGCAGTCTACTCTCCAGCCACCAATGATTAATGTCTCTCCCACATGCAAAATAAAATCACCCCTTCCCAAATTTCCTGAGTCTCATCCCATTATAGAACCAGCTCAACATTCAAAATCTCATCATTTAAATCAGGTCTAGGTAAAAATGAGGTTTCTGGCAATAATCTGTTAAGTATAGCTAGCTCCTGAGGCACGATTCCTCTCCATCTGTGATCCTGTGAAACTAAAGACACAAGTTATCTGCCTTCAACAAACTCAATATAAATTCATGGGACAGACCAAAAATAACATCTATAAACAGTCCAGTTCAAAAAGGGGGGAAAATGAAAGATAAAAGGAAGTCACTGCTCCATGGCAGCTGTGAAATCCAGCCAGGCAAAGGTTTGATTTCTTCAAGAGGTTTCAAGACCTAAGGATAATTCCCTGCGGCTCTAGGCTCCGCCCTCTTGGTTCTTGGTTCTGCTTTCTGAGTCACTCTTCCTTTTTCATAAAAGGTAGCAGCTGAGTAGTTTTATCAGTGTTTCCTGCCAGTAGAATTTTGGGAGTTTGACAGCCTCCTTTCACATGTACTCTGTTCTTTTTCGTCCAAGCTGGTAGCGCCTTCATTGAAACAATTATCTCAAGTGCTTTGTGGGTCTCCTGTGGATTTTAAAGGGGTTCACTCCATTAGACAAAAGCCAGGCCCACAGATCTTTTTGAGTAAATCCCTTCTCTTCCTTGACATCCTGCTAAAATGACTGAAGCACACCACCATTTACTCAGTGGAATCTTTAGGGTTTGACTGGGAGAATCTGTGAGGCACAACCTTAGTCTCTTGAAAGACCCCTTTGCGTTACTGAATACTCTAACCTTTTAATCTTTCTGAGGCTTTAGTAAAAGATTGTAGAGTCACATCCTCTGCTTTCTCTCCAGAGCAAGCTTTCTTGACAGTGAATCCCTTAATTTTATTTTATTTTATTTTTTTTTTGCCATCTGGAGAGACTGAGAATTTTCAAAATCATCAAGTCCTGGTTCCTTTTTTTAGTAGTTCTGTCCTCAATTTATCTCTCTTCTCTCACATTTTACTATAATCAGCAAGAATAAACAAGGCAGCACCTTCAGCACATAGCTTGGAAATCAGCTATATGACCACATGCATCACTAACGAGTTCTGCTTTCTGTGTAACCGTAGGAAACAATTTTGCTAATTTTTCTGCCACTCTATGACAAAGATCCCCCTTCCTTCAATTTCAAATAACATTCTCATCATTTCATTTTTCACTTCTCATTGACAGTGTCCTTAATACCCAGGTTTCTGCTAACAATCTGTTCAAGGCTATCTAGGCTTTTCTTTTTTGTTTTTGTTTTTGTTTTTGTTTTGAGATGGAGTCTCACTCTGACTGTCACCCAGGCTGGACTGCAGTGGCGCAATCTCCGCTCACTGCAACCTCTGCCTGCTGGGTTCAAGCAATTCTTCTGCCTCAGCCTCCCGAAGAGCTGGGACTATAGGCACACACCACCACGCCTGGCTAATTTTTTGTATTTTACTAGAGATGGGGTTTTACTGGATTGCCCAGGCTGGTCTCGAATTCCTGAGCTAAAGCAGTACACCCGCCTCGGCCTCCCAAAGTGCTGGGATTACAGCCGTGAGCCACTGCACCTGGCCCTATATAGGCATTTCCTATTTTGTCAAAATTTCTCCTGCCTGCACCCACGGCCTGGTTTCAAAGCCACTCTCAGACTTTTAGGTATTTGTTTTCTATACTATGTAACAAATTTTCACAACCTTTGTGTCTTAAAACACGTATGTATTAACTCACAGTTTCTGCAGGTCAGGAGTCCTGGCACAGCTTGGCAGAGTCCTCTGCTAAGGACTACAATCAAGGTATTGGCTGGAACTGGGATTCTCATCTGGAGGCTTGACAGAGGAAGAATCGGCTTCCAAGTCACTCAGATTGCTGGCAGGATTCATTTTCTGGTAGCTATAAGGCTGAAAGAGCTGGCTTCTTGCTGGTCATTTTCTGGTAGCTATAAGGCTGAAGGAGCTGGCTTCTTGCTGGTCATTTCCTGGAAGCCTCCCTCAGCTCCTTACCATCTGGGCCTCCTAACATGGCCACTTCACTTTTTCAAAGTCAATAAGAGAGACAGAAAAGCTCTAGAACAAGACAGGTTATTTTATCATGTGACATAATTATGAAGTGACAAAGTAACTCCTATCACCTTTGCCATATTCTATGCATTAGAATCAAGTCAAATTTCCCACCCAAGGGGAGAGTATGATACAAAGGGGTAATATAGAAAGGTGAGTGTCAGCAGCTGAATAATGCCCTCTTCCCTGCAACCTGCAAATTTATATGTCAAAGCTGTAACCCTTTGTACCTCAGAATGTGACTGTATTTGGAGATGTTACCATCGTCTCAATGTCTGCATACTCACAAAATTCATATATTAAAACCTACTCACCAAGGTGATCATATTAGGGGGTGGGACCTTTGGGAGATGATTAGGTCATAAGGGCTCTGCTCTTGTGAATGAGACTGCTGTCCTGATAAAAGAGACCCCAGAGAGATGCCTCACCCTTTTACCTTGTGAGGACACATGAGAAGGCATCATCTTTGAAGCAGAGTGAGTCCTCGCCAGATGCTGACTCTGCTGATGCCTTCATTTTGGACTTCCCAATGTCTAGAATTATGAGCAATAAGTTTCTGATGTTTATAAATTACCCAGTCTAAGGTAGTTTGTTATATTAGCTTAATCAAATTCAGACATAAGGTCTTCAAAGAGACAATTAAGTTAAAATGGGGTCATTAGGGCAGGCCCTAATGCAATACACCAGTGCTCTTATAAGAAAATTTAAGAGACAGATAAGTGCAGAAGGAAGACCATGTGAAGACACAGAGAGAAGGTGGCCATCAATAGACCAAGGAGAGAGGCCTTAGAAGAAGCCAACCATGTTGACGACTTAATCCCGAACTTCTAACCTCCACAATTACAAGAAAAGCAATGTCTGTTGTTTCAGCCACCCAGTCTGTGGTACTTTGTAGGGTCATTGGGGTCACTTTTGACTCTACTCACCATAAGTAAGGATATTCTTGGTGGTTTTAAGATAATGTCCTAAGAAACTCTTGGAATTTTTATGAGGTACTCAGAAGGCCCTCAGGAGGAGTGGGTGAGAGGAGTTAACAAATGAGACCCCAGGGCTACCAACTTCGCCTCAATGAATGAGTTCCATTTTAATCTCTTCTATTTATTGGAATTTCTATCTAGTGAGAACTTTCCAAATTCAAAGAATCTCTATAGTCTTTTCTGATGTGTCCCATTTCAGGAATATATTGCTCTTAGAAACTTTATCAATTGTTAAAATAGCGCTGGACTCGTATTTAGAAGTGACTTCTGATACCCAACCTTATAGAATCAGCTTGTGAAACTTGAACAAGTCTCCTAAACACTCTGGACTTTTTGTTTCTTCAATCATAAAATTGTGAGTTTGAACAAAATTATTCTAAATTTCTTTCCATTTTTCTGTAAATTATAGCACTTTTCACATTTTGTTTTTAATCATTTTGCTTCTACTCTTACAGAGGCAGGATAGTTCTATATTATAAAAAGGTTGTTTTGCTTGATTAATAAGAAGTATTTCTGAGAATTAAAAACAAAACATATTAAAGGTAAAGCATAAATTTGTACTGAAAAAGAACTTGACACTATTTCTCCAGAATTAGCAAGATGTATGAGATCTGTGTTTTGGGCATTGATTGCAGTTCTTATTCTCAATTATGTATCTTTGGGAAAGGAAATTAAAGCAGCCATAATAGATTGGCTATTTTCATAAGTTCTATAAGTGCAGAAGTATCAAAGACAATTTTAGGAGAAAATATCTTCTATCTTAAACCACAATAGTTTTTACCTTTGTGTTTTCAGAGATGAATTTAATATTTCTGTGATGTTTCTTTGGTGTCTTTAAAAGCAAGTGACAAATTAGAAAATGAAAATGAACTTCTTTTGGTTAAATTCCAAAGACCTCATCTGGAATTTTATTGCTTTTAGCCTTTTCACTGACTGGTATTTGAATCAATGAATAATTCTTTTCCCTCACACCTGTCATCAGAACTTGCTGCTGTAGTTAAAAATTTATCATTTTGTTTTAGACTGTCAAAACTCAGCCCAGAAATAAAGTACATGTTTACCTTCACTCACCATAACAGTATTTATTTCCTTTAGGCAATGGCTCCAAATTTGAGGTTTGCATGAGGTAAAAAACTTCCAAATGTTTTACTTTTCTGTTGATATCTATTTTGGTTATTTCATGTTCAGTTCCAACAATGAAGGTCCCAGAACAGAACTTATATTAATACTTAAAAGGCCAAGTTTCTAAACCTATACTAGGCTAGCAAGAGATGTTACATTCAAATAAGTTCTCTGATGTATGGGTGACAGGCAAGGACTAAATTGGCAGTATTTGCTGAATTCTGTAAGCCCACAGGGGGCAGGATTCCACCTGCTTGGGATCTCCTACTGGAGTAAACTCAGGGACTAGGCTTTATAAAATGAAATGCGCTGCGAAGGAACAGCCAAAGTGATGGCAGATTTTGTGTTCAGTGACTGTATGGTTTTCATTATCTTGTTCTCAAGGAAGAATTCATCCAAAGAACAACCAAATGAAAGCAATGTGTAAACCATGTCAACCTATCCTTGGATGGATGTGCCACATTTGCTCCATTATCTAGTGGTGATTGTATAAAGGTGGGGAAAAGGGAGAGGAAGTGAGAAAAATGAAGGTAGTACAAAAAGAAGGTGCAGAAGGAGCAAGAAAAAAGAAATGTGTCAGCCACTCAGCTGTCTCATTATGTAGCTTCCCACACTCACCAAAGATGTAATTCATCCTGCAGGTGCAAACATTGTTGGCTTTCTCATGGACTCTTGACGGATGGACCGGATGCACTTCCTTACCCCAGATGCTCTTTAGCAACACCGGCAATGAGATAGGGGATTGTGTGCACCTGAATCAGCACATTCACTGAGTCTTATTTGTCTTGTTTCTTAAAGAACCAGTAAATGTTGTGCACAGAGCAACAATAACTAGGCAAAGGAATCTTTTTTAAATATAAAAAATGGCCAATGTAAACACTTTGGTGAGTCACTTCTTTATAACTGCCTCTAAGATAAATATGTCATTACTACCCTGATAATCATCACCCACAGACTCACCAGTGGAAGATTATCAGAATATATGACAGCATTGGACCCTGTAATAAAATTCATCCTCATGTTTTCCACAAGATTTTCAAAATTTAAAGATGAATTTTCTAGTATAAACTGAGAGAAAACTAGATTTTCAAGTTATCTGAACAGATAACATATTAGAAGTGGGAAGGTTCCTGCTCTCTGAATCAGCTTTCTTCCCCTCCCAGTTCATTAGCTCCCACCAACTTTGAAGATTCCAAGATCCCAAACAAAACTGATTCTTTTCTGGTTGAAGTTCCATTGACTCTTGGCAAAATGTAACTTCCTGGTTCAAAGAAAAAAAGCTTGTAAAAAAAAACTCACAGAGCTTCTTAGACATCAAATGGATCTTATGAAACCACATTTTGATGAGCTAAGTGTAAATGAATCAGAAACACATGGATTAAATTTCCCTTGAAATACACATGGGTTTGAAAATTAAGGAAAAAGTGTTTAGCCAAATGTGTTTTGGGTTTCCTTGAACTGAAAACATTTGAAAAAAAAAACTCAAGGCATTTGCTAAACCCTAATACACTGTTGTGTTTGCTCAACCCTCCTTCAAATCAACTAAATTTCCATGAGGCTTCCTCCATTCTCCTGTGGTTTGTTTTGTCACCTCTGTCTTGACACTTTACAGACCAAACTCAAGTTTCATTAAAAATAAAATAGACCATTGCTCATCTACTTAAATATGAGGGAGCTATTAAAACACCCAGCGAATCAGAGACATTAAGGGATAGAAATCACCCATTAGGTCATGATTTCTGTCCTGAGGGTTGGAACACATGCACTCACAGCTCTCTAGTGCTTTATCCAGTGTAGTTTTAAATGTCTCAAGTGACAGGACTTCCACCAGCTCCCTTGGGAGAATACTGTGCATTCTAATAGATTTTGCCATTAGGAACTGTTCCTAAGTCTATAACAGACGCACAGGGGGATGTCTGAGGCGAGGGGGAGGAATGATGGGTAATTAACTCTTTCACTACTGCCTAATAATCACCTGTAGCATGTTCAGCAACTTTAGCATCTTAGTACTAAAGAATGTGCTATGTGTGTGTGAGTTTCCATTAAAAGAACATTTGGTTAATGGTGTAAAATTGTGCCAATTTCAATGCAAAGTAAGGCTTCACAATGAACAGAACCGTCACAACAAAACTGTGGTAAGTCATAAATATATTATCTTACCTGATAAATTCCACTATTTCTTAAAATACGTGACTTTGAAAGTCTTATGACTTTCATTGATTGGGAAATTTCTAACTAGCACTGATCTGAATCTTAAAGCTCACAGTACTTGTGTATGCATTCTATTACATATCTTCTCCCTAAACCTCCTTCCTTCTGCTGCCAATATATTTTCTTTAAACCACTTTGCAGCAAATGGACTTATTTCCCATTTCTTCTGCTCTTTAGGAAAGTAACATATATGTGAGGAAATATTTGTCTGTCTTCTAGATAGAGAACAAAACCTAGCTTTCCATTTGACTAACGTGTTTTTAGAGGTCCTACGGCAGAGTTTACATTTAATATGCTCCACTTCTCATTCTACTTGCAAATGAATTATAAGGCACATAATGACTTACATGGCCTGTCATATTGCTACTATGCTGACCTTTTCAAGATTCTGCACTGTGAACAGCTGACAGGCACACCTCTTCCTTGCCAGTTACTGCAAACTGTAAAACTTAACCAATGGAGTGGCAGCAAGAATCAGGTCAGAAGAAATGGGAAGTAACACGACCCTCTTGAGTTCTCTTTTTAATTTATCTTGGCTATGGAGTAGCTTTTTTATGTTTCACCCAACCTTGTCATTCCTATTAAAATGACCATCTTTTATTTCCCTGCCCTGTTCCTTACATTATCTTGCCCCTCTCTATGCTCCAGTCTGTGGCAGTCACACAAAATGAGGTCCCTGTTGGGGTATGGAGTTGAGACACTAGTATCCAACTAGCTTTGTCTCTCTATTTTTTGTTTTTGTTTTACCAATTTTAGGATTTGGGAAGGGAGAGCAGGAATTGGGTTGAATAAGCATTTTTGCTGTTGCTATATTTACCCACTTGCTTAGAGATAGTTTAAATCATATTTAAATCTGAGGAGCTGCCTTTTGATTACTATATCCCTTACCTAATGATACTTATTATAGCAAATAGAACAGGGTCATTTTTCTCCCTCAATTACAACAAAATGTGAAGTTGCTTTGCCCAGACTTATACATCACTGTTAGAGCTTTGGCTTACCATGGTTTTGTCCAGCAACAGATCTAGCATTTGCTTTTCTTTGATCTCATAAGTCAATCCTTGTGACCCTTTTAAAGCTCTTCTCTGAATTTCTTCTAATGGTTCCTTTCCCTCCCTTGCTTAAACAAATTGCTGTAAATATTTAACAATTTCTAAATTTTGTTTCCAAAAGTGGATATTGCACTTTTTAATATTTGTGCTGGTTTGAATTCACATCAAGTTTTGCAAAGCACAGACTAAAACACCCATACATTATTTCCAGTTGGTAGCAACCAGGACCAAAGAGGGGAGGGGGAAGCTATTGCTTATTTCTCTTCCTCGAAAATCATTTGATATTGATGTGATTCCAAGCAAAGAGTGTGAACAATATTTTGAATCTAGTTATCTAGTTCTCTATTCTATTCTGGATTTGTTAAGTTTCCGAGTAAAGGAGGATTCATTTTATCATCTAGAAAAATGCTTTAAATTAGGTTTCATGTTCAAAAAGACAGAAATAATTGACTTAGTTCTTCACAAAGAGTTAAATTTTGAGATTATGGTAAGCATATGATGCATACTGCCATATTATGCCAGTAGCTTGTTTTTTTGATTATTGGCAAAAGTGATATTAGATTCAGTAATGCATACAGTGTGTTGCCTTTGGCTTACACAAACTTAGTAACGTCTAAAAATCTATCAGAAGGAGCTGTTGGCAAGGCTGTGCTCAACTAAGTGTGCATATTTACTTTTCTACTTCTTATATAATGGATCCTTTAAATAAAAGTCACTATGTAGTTCATCTTATTAAGCACATCAAATAAGTCATTGTCTGAACAGGAAATCAAATTCAAGATTTGTTTCTTTAAAGTGATTTTATTCTATCTTACAAATACATGCTATTTCAAAAAGAGATATTAATAAATCCTTGAAAGCCAACATTTTCTATGCCGTGATCATTCCATAGACATTGAGAAAAAAAAGAGAAAATATTTATAAAGCATTTAGTGATGAGTAATTCACAAGGAAATAATTATAAATACAAGTCAAACAAATTGGTAATTGTTTGCATTTCAAATTAGAAATCACATGGAATGAAGCATTGCTCTGATTTGCTTTATGAGCATTTTAGGGAGAACTCTTCCTACCTACATTAGGGAGACTCACATGGAGGTCTAGCTGATAGAACATTAGTCTGAGAGTCTGGATTTCATAAAGTCTTTCCTGGCTCTATCAGGCCTCGCTGTGTGGCCTGGTAGAATTTACTCTGGATTTTCTATTTCAGTTTCCTCATCAATGCAGCTGGGAATAAAAAGAAAGAAAGAAAGAAAGAAAAACGTTTAAGATATTAATAGTCAAGCTCGCTAAACATTTATTAAGACCAAACCTTATTTTTTGCAACACACGTGTTTTCTCTAAAGTCACTGATATTCCTCATGTACTCATGTCTGCTCACCTTCTCAATTCTATATAGTTTTGAGACAATCATGAGGACCATGCATGTCTACTAAGAGAAAAGAAAATTCAATTGAAGAAATGACAGGACTGACCCAGGGCCACTGTGAATATCAGAATAACTGGATAATGCCTCATTTATAGCAGTGCTCAACAAATAGTTCTTAATGTGATCCTATGGTGTTCAACCCAGATTAGTCACAGACAGACATTCCTTGCTTATTAACTCCTTAATTGACACTGTCAGCAACATCTGCTTGTTTTCTCCTATATGTAGCATCAGATAGCAAAAAGGTAGAGCTTTTAGGTCTCCTCTAAATAGGCATGCTTAAAAACCACAAAATACTTAGACTTAATGCTTGATTGCATTTCAGCCAATGAATGAAGAACAGTGAGTGGCTAGGGAAGGAGACAGGTTAGACAATGTGAAGAGAGTCATGCCAGCCCTAAATTAATTTGAAATTTGGTATTTGCCACACACAAGCAAACTAATATTAAAATATATTAACATGAAAATGCATGAATGATGAATGTAATTTGTGATCATTCTTTTTTCTTTCTTCTAGATAGTCTTGTTCTGTCACCCAGGCTGGAGAACAGTGGTGTGATCATACTACAGCCTCAGCCTTCAGGCTAAAGTGACTCTCCCACCTCACCCCACCGAGTAGACAGAACCACAGGGTCACACCGACATGCCCAGATAAATTTTGTTTATAAGAGACAGGGGTCATCTTATGTTGCCGAGGCTGGTTCAAACTCCTGGACTGAAGCAATTCTCTTGCCTCGCCTCAGCTTCCCAAAGTGCTGGGATTACAGGCATGAGCTACCGCACCCAAACTGTGCTCATGCATGTTTCAGTCAATCTATGCACAGGCGGTAAGAAAGCATAGTGACTTTTATGTAGTGGGGATTATATTATCAGATTTGCTTGGGTACCCAAAGCTCACATTCTTTGTCTCCATTCCTGTTAGCCTTGTCCTAGTTTTTTTTCTCTTTCTTTCTTTTCTTTTTCTTTTTTTTTTTTTTTTTGAGAGAGAGTCTCCCTCTGTCACTCAGGATGGAGTGCAGTGGTGCAATCTCAGCTCACTGCAACCTCCGCCTCCCAGGTTCAAGCAATTCTTCTGCCTCAGCCTCCCAAGTAGCTGAGATTACGGGTGCGCACCAACATGCCTGGCTAATTTTTTTTTTTTTTTTTTTTTTTTGCATTTTTGGTAGAGACGGCGTTTTACCATGTTGACCAGGCCGATCTCAAACTCCTCACTTCTGGTGATTCACCCGCCTCTGCCTCCCAAAGTGCTGGGATTACAAGCATGAGCCTCCGTACCCAGCTGGTTATTTTCAAACAATGTGTTATCATTAATAGTTGCATTCAAATAAATCAGGATGCTTTGGTAGTACTCCATGTTTTAGCCATCCAGCCACTGAGATTACACAAAGGTATAAGTGCTCTTTCTACAGAGCTTTTGTTATTTATTGCATTTTGCAAATCTAAAAATATATTTATTTTATTGCCTTGTGGACTTTTTTTACTTTTTCAATAAATAAAAGTTATTTTTTAAATAGTTTAATGACAAATTATTGAATTTTTGCTTGCCAAGAAAGAGGTTAAACTTGTGCACAAAATATTAGTTGATATTTATCATCCACTATAGGGACTGTAATGTGTTTCATGAAACACATGGAAAACCAAAGTACCACTCTTTTGAATAGCTATCAGCATTCACTTCAAAAGTTAATAGCTCTTTATAGATGACATTGCCAAAGAAAAAAATTTTAAAAACATAACTTAAGAAGGTAGGTGTCCATATCACATGAAAGCAATTTCAATTTAGTTCAAATTAATATTTTTCATTAATTTTGCTCAGATTTCAGACCAGATTTTCTTGTGTACATACAAAAGTGGAAATGATAGCTGCTAATGTATTGGCTCTATTAACAGAAGAACTTTGTAAATGGTGAAATGATGATAGTTTTGAATTCTTTTGAATAGTGCCTTCAAAAAAACAAAAAATAAAAAAAGCCTTAGTTTAGGCATTGCTACCTCTGGAAAGCCATCTTTGACTGTCTTTGGGACAAGCATTTTTAGTGTGCCTTAAATATAGTAGATAGGTAATAAATTCAACAAGTACTACAGTAGGAAAGGATGAAAAATATATATATTATATATTTTATATATTATATTATATATATTTTATATATTATATATGTATATATTTCATCCTTTATAAAAATATATATATATGTAAAGATCTTTCAAATGGACACATTAATTCCCATAATCAGTATTTTCATCTGATTTATAAAATCAAAGTAAAGTTTACAGTAGTTCACTTTGCTAAAATGAATCAAAATTCAAAATAAAAATTAAAAGTTAACATTAAAAATAAAGTTGTTATGTAATTATAACATAAATATAAATATTGGTGGAGGAAATTATCATTTAAAAATACTCTTACTAAATTAAGAAACACCTGTATCAGAAATACTCTTGGCTATGGTGCATACATAATTTATACTTTTGTTTCCAAACTATGAAAATCCTCAATTGAAATAGATGTATTTGTAGTCAGAATTTACAATTTTTTAAAATTTCTACATCTTAGGACTAACTACAATACAGATTTTTTGGATGAAGCAGATGATTAATGATAAGTTTATATAAAAAATACATTTTTTTCATTGTCAGTCAACACATTGACTTTAGAAATGTTTGAGCCTTTGAAAAGCTGCTTTATAAGAAGCCTAAATAGTCTAAAATAGTATTAACACTTTTATAATTTTATATTCCTCTTAGAAATCATTGGGAAGGCCTCTCTAAAGTATATTTTAAATGAGGCCCCAGAAATGATCAGTTTTTGAATTATCAGTTTTGTAACAAAGAATAATGAAAAGCAAGCCTTGCAAACAGAAAACAATTAAAATTTATTCTTGCTATGACAAAGGGAAAACTGAGAAATTTAAACAATGAATGCTCAAATAGTGTTCAATATTTACCTTTTAAATTCTAAAATTGTCCTGCAAAATATCTTGACAACTTAATCCGACAACTTAATTTTCCTGAAAAGTGGTGTCTTATAAAAATAGTTTAGTATTGGGAAAAGCGAATATAAATGAAGCAAAGATCAGGTACCTGTGAAAATATTTAGGTGGATTCATATTCATATTTTTATTATTTTTTATTTGTTTAATGTTATATTTTTAATGTTGCTACTAAAAATTTTAAAATTAGATATGTGGCATTACAAGGCTATAAACTGATGCTGGCAAAGAACCAGTTTGGTGGTTATGTGTTACTTGATTTTTAAAATTGATACTACTTTGGTACTACATCCTGCCTGCCAACCCCGCAATTCGCTATTTACTTTGTCCTGCTTTTATGTGCGTATTTTTATACTTAAGAAAATTAGAAGTCAGAATATCCACTCTTTAGTAGACTTTGCTATGAGCTTACCAACTACTTCAGTACCTGTTAACTGATCATTTCCTCATTTTAAATTTTACGGTACATAAAGAAGAATGAGTTAAAGGTATCAATATGTTCAAGTTAGCTAACCATAAAAAGAAACTTGGAAGAACTTTGCAGGGTAATTTTATAAAAAAGTAAAAAGAAGAAAGCCTTTATGATGATGTTAGCACAACTTTGTAAATTTATTTTAAAATGTTAATCTGTATATTTAAATGGGTAAATTTTAGGGCACATAAGTTATAGCCTAATAAAGTTGTTTTAAAAAAAATTAAAAATTAAAACATCGAGAAACAATGTGTTTTGTTCTAGGGACCAAAACCAGAAACACGATGTTAGAGACAGAAACAAACAAACAAAAAAGAATTAGCCAGGCACAGTGGCTCACACCTTTAATCCCAGCACTTCGGGAGGCTGAGACAGAGGGATCACTTGAGGCCAGGAGTTGGAGACTACGTCCAGGAAAGATAGTGAGACCTTGTCTCTACAAAAATAAAAAACAACTTAGCCAAGCATGGTTTTACATGCTTATAGTCCCAGCTGCTTAGAGGCTGAAGAGGGAGAATTGCTTGAGCCCAAGAGTTTGAGGCTGCAATGAGCCCTGATTGTACTACTGCACTCCAGCCTGAGTGACAGAGACAGACTTAAAAAAAAAAGTTCAATAAAGTAAATGGACTAAGGTTCATAACAATATGCCAAAAATAATTGTTCTACCTTTATTTCTTCATAATATTCAATAAATAAAAAATTGTTTTAATGGATATGAATATTATTTTATCTTTTAAAATAATTTTCCTTTTGAAAATATTTTTTGAATAAGCTAATATCAGTTTATACATGGACCTTTTGTTATCAATAAATAAATATTTCAAAATATGATATAAACTTTAATACTTTTAGCACCCCCCTTTTCTATTAAAAGTGTTCTTTTTTGGATGATGCATCATAGACAGTCCCAGATGTATGATGGTTTGATGCATAATTTTTTGATTCTATGATTTTTATGACTTTACACATTCATTTCTACTGAACATGTATCACTTTTGTGGTACACATACTTCGAGTATCATATAATCATTCAATTTTTCACCTTCAGCTCAGTATTTTTAAAATTACATGAGACATTTTACTCTTTATTATAAAACAGGCTTTGTGTCAGATAATTTTGCTTAACTGCAGGCTAATGTAAGTGTTCTGAGCACATTTAAGGTAGACTAGGTTAAGCTATGATACATAGGTGGTACACTAAGTGGCATTTTGAATTGCCATATTTTTAACTCACAATGGGTCTACTGGTGCATAACCCCATTGTAAGTCAAGGAGTATCTGTACATGCTCACACTATTTAAGTGACACCTGCTGAGCACTGTTCTCAGATTTTAACAAATGGTAACTCTTGTATCCCTCATTTCAACTTATGAGGCAGGATATGATGGGAACACTGGGACCTGCAGAAGTGAAGCAACTTTTCCAAGTTGCACAGGTAACAAATGATGACCCCAGGATCTAAATCCAGGCAGTTTGGCTCCAAAGCTGTGTCAGTAACCATAAAGCAAATGTCCTCCTGGGTTCCTTTTTTTAAGGGGATATGTCTGTGGTCTATATTTCTATGCTCAGTATTTTTGTGTTCAGATCACCAGACCCTCTTTTGTCTTCTGGTGGGTAGGTTTACACCCAGGGATGTGTTTTCAAATAATTTCTGCATTACTGTTTTGGTTTATTATGTTGCAGAAAGCCTCATAATCACACCCACATTACTATTCTGTTTATATGAAGGACCCACCTTCATGTAAACATTTGGAGAAAGTTAAAGCTGGTGAAATAAAGTAAATGTATCTATGAATAGCAACCTGAACTCTTACAGTTGCTACTGAGAACTGTGTAATACACATGTAATAATACAGTATGTGCAGTGCTGACTTACATAAACACTTCTACTTCATGATGACATCTCTTTTCCTGACTTCATTATCCAAAATCTATCATAACAATGTGGAATCTCATAAAGAAAGGTAATATGATACCTGACAAGAAGCACTTTTAAATATGAATACAGTTGTTCTTGGTTTGGAAAATATTACTTTGCTTTCCTGCACTAAATAAATGGGAAAACAGAGTAGGATCTATACCTATTAGTCCTGATCAAAGGCTAGAGTGTATTCAGGGTTTTTTTTCAGCATTCCATCTTTATCCCTCTTAATTCCACCAGCACAAATCCTCCCTGTTACCTTCCTGCCCAGCATAGTTCCATAGGTAATCATGGCAAGGTCTATGCTTCATCCTTTTCCAAAAAGGCCTATGGCTCTAATTTGTACAGTACTGGTGGTGTCCTGATAGTAATGCTTATTACTTTTCTTCTCTTCCTCTTTTCTCCTATTCAAATTCTACTCCTTTCCAAAGATCTGGTTCCAAACCTACCTGCTCAATAGAACTGCATGATTCTCCTTGGCTTACAATGGGACTAAGTCCCAATAAACCCAAAATAAATTGAAAATAGCATAAGTTGAAAATGCATTTAATACAACTAGTCTACCTAACATCATAGCCTAGTCTATTTTAAATGTGCTCAGAACATGGTTAGCTTACAGTTGGTAAAAATCATCCAACATAAAGCCTATTTTATAATAAGACATTTAATATCTTATGAAATTCATTGAATACAGTACTGAATTATGGTTTCTACCAGATGCATATGGCTTTTGCACCACCATAAAGTTGAAAAATGGTATGTCAAACCATCATAAGTTAGGGATCATCTGTATTTCAATGTACATGATTCAAAGTTAAATTCTAATAAAACTTATTGCATGTATCATATCATATAACACTGATTTTATATGTGTATATTGTATCTATACAGATGTACATATACATATATGTATATATACATATATATGCACATTTATCTATATAATAGTCTATATAATGTATATATAGTTTCATGTTTTTCTTCTTTTTCCCTAGTAAACTGTAAACCTTTTTTGGAGAGGAATTGTGTTATGGATTCGTCTTCCTCTCCATCTATGCTCCACATATGACTAATAGATACTTGTATACACTTAAAGAGTTTCTTTTTCATTTGATGATTTCTTAAGGCATTTATTTTTAAGAAAAAGGGCTCAGCACCAATGGAACAGAATAAAGAAACCAGAAATAAATCCATACAACTAGAGCAAACTCATTTTTGACAAAGGTGCTATGAAATACATTGAGGAAAGGACAGTCTCTTCAATAAATAATGCTGGGAAAGCTGGATATCCACATGCAGAAGAATGAAACTAAGACCACTATCATTCTCATATAAAATCAAATCAAAATGGATTAAAAGACCTAATCTGAAACCATAAACTAGGAAACTACTGAAAGAAAATATTTGAGAAACTCTCCAAGAAATTGGATTGGGAAAAAAAATTTTTAAGAAATACTTCACAGGCACAGGCAACCAAAGCAAAATAGACAAATGGATCACATCAAGTTAAAAATCTTATGCACAGCAAAGGAAACAATCAACAAAACAAAGACAATTCATAGAATGGGAGAAAATATTTGCAAACTGTTCACCCGACCAGGGATTAATAATCAGAATATATAAGGAGCTCAAACAACTCAATAGGAAAAAAAATTCTAATAATCCTATTTATATATGGACAAAAGATCTCAGCAGACATTTTTTAAAAGGAGACATAAAAATGGCAAACAGATATATGAAAAAGTGCTCAACCTCACTGATCATCAGAGAAATGCAAATCAAAACTATAGAAGATACCATCTTACCAAGGTAAAACGGCTTTTATCCAAAAGACAGACAATAATGAACACTGGCAAGGATGTGGAGAAAAGGGAACTCTCATACTCTGTTGGTGGGAATGCAAATTATAACAGCCACCATAAAGAACAGTATAGAAGGTTCTCAAAACACTAAAAATAAAACTACCATATGATCCAGGAATCCCACTGATAGGTATTTACCCAAAAGAAAAGAAGCTAGTACATCAAAGAGATATCTGCATTCTCATGTTTACTGGAGCCCTATTCACAATGGCCAAGATTTAGAAACACCTAAGTGTCCATTAATAGACAAATGGATAAAGAAAATATGGTACATATGCACAATAGAGTACTATTCAGCCAAAAAAAAAAAAAAAAAAAAAAAGAATGAGAACCTGTTATTTGCAACAAAATGGATAAAAAAAGAAGACATTATGACAAGTTAAACAAGCCAGGCACACAAGACAAACTTTGCATGTTCTCACACACTTGTGGGAGCTAGAAATTAAAACAATTGAATCCATGGATATAGAGAGTAGAATTGTGGTTACTAGAGGTGGGAAAGATAGTTGGGGATGGGGGTGAGAAGGAGAATAGGTATGGTCAATGGATATGAAAAAAGAGAATAAATAAAATCTAATATTTGATAGCAAAACAGGGAGACTAAACTCAACAATATATTGTACATATAAAAATAAAGAGTATAATTGGAATATTTGCAACACAGAAAATGATAAATGCTTATGGTGATAAATATCCCATTTACCCTGATGTAATTGCATGCTTGTATCAAAATGTCTCAGGTACCCCATAAATATATACATCTACTACATACCCATAAACATTAAAAAAAAATTTAAAGATAAGGGGCTCAGCATTATGATACTCTTTATCCCTAATTATTTGCAATGTAGAATATAGAACAGGTTCTTCCCATATTCCAAGTCGTACTTTAAGTCCTATTAAAAGCACTATTCCATGAGTCCTCAATTCCATCAGGCCTAACTTCTATCCATATGTGCTGCAATTACATTGGTACTTAGCCATTAACACTCCTGTTCCTTGAGTATATAACAGTCATTGTCCAATATGTTGATTTAAACGGCAACAACCTGGATCAGATTTCACCATGGCAGATCAAAATACCAGACACACAGCAACATCATACAATTTTAACCTGACTCATTAGCCAATCAGCACTTAAATTTCCTTTAACTTGAGATCATATTTGTGGCAATTTTGAAGGGTTTCAATGAATGCATGTGATCATTAGCAAAGAGGAAAGCACATGAAACAGAAACAAAAAATTAACAAATGTATGGGGAGTACAAGGATGCAGAATTATGGCCTTCATTTTCTTGTTCTGTTTGTCTTCTTTCTTTTTTCCCCCTCTCTTCTTCCCCCTTTCTCAAAATCGAGCTTAGGAAAAACTTTTAGCAATATATAACATCGTCTTTCTACTCTCTTGTCTATTGACAAACGCCTTGGAAAAATAATATATGTATGTGTATATATATATATATATATTATGCTCCAGATTAATTTTAAGTTAAAATTGTAGCAATATGTTCGTGTATTACTTTTAATGAAATCAGGATACATCAGTTTAAAATATAACAAAAATGATTATCATTCAACATTTTTATTTTATTATGGAATAATAAAATGTAATGATCAAATATCAGCACTACATGTATACAGAAAGGGAAACAGAATTTTATTTGTCTTAGTCAACAATCTCATTTCCAGTAATGAAATTTGCCTATCCTGGAGATACGGATACTGTCTTTTGAATATTTGTATTCACATTTTACATTTAAAAAGTATGTTTAAAGATTCACAGTTTTAATTAAAAATCAAAAAAGATGTATTAAAATACATTATATATTATTTTATTCTAACATTTTAAAATTTCACTTGTAACATTAAGTACATATATACATATGTTAAATAATTTACATATATACATATGTTAAATAATTCACTATGTTCATTTTACTTAAGTAAAACCATGACCTAATAAAATGTTATGTTACTTAAGTGAGGCAAATATTTGAATTAACTTGCTTGATTTAGTTTTCTGCTCTTTTGCTTTCATTAGTGTTTCATTTTATGTTATACTCATTGCACCAGAGGAATTTTTTTAAGAGGTGAAAGACAAAAGAAGAAGAGAGAAGTATCTTCTTTTGCAGTAAGTTTATACTTTCTATCACCTCTGCAGTAATTCACCAAATATGTTCATTTTGGGGTAGAAGCAAATTATTTGAATATAAAAATTATGGCTGGAGGTTTAATTTCTTGCATTCATAAATTGTGCATTATTTTAAGGCAAGTATGTTTTTTGTCAATTCTTTGGGGGGAACATGCATCTGTAATACTTTTATAAATGTCTTCATGATAATATTTGCAGCATAGTCATTCTTTGCTTTCTATTTCTAATACAAATATCACGTGAGTTCCTTCTGGAGTAAATATCATAAATACCTCACAGCCTTCTGTGAACAGTATATGGACTCTCCAAAAGAGGTGGGGTTTGATTTGGTGTACATAGAACGAGTAGGAGGTGAAAGAACTTAGTTTGAGTTATTTTAGGTGGCACAGATGATTTACACAGTTGAGTAATCTTTCCAGTCATGAGTGGAAAGGTAAATTGGCTTTGGATTATAGAAGAAATCCATTGCCATACTAAGTTCTTGTTACTTCATTGGTAATTAAATTAATTCCCACTTTTTAGTGGACATGTAAATGTACTAACTATAATGCTAAGCAGATTCAGTGCACAAGTGTAGAATGGGAAATTGAGATCAGAAAAAAAAAGAATGTGAGAGTCTTTGTGGTAACATACCCTTGAGGAACCCCAGGTGAGGGACACTTTAATTGACTTCTACCATGATAGGTCCAGAAACACAGCTCTTTGGCAGAAAGCTTATCACCAAGATATAAACTTAGCAAGAAGCAAGAGGAGAACCTGAGGTTTACTTGAAATCAAGAAAAGGAAATGGTAATCAATACTCACAGTGATGGACACATTACAGCACTCATTGATCTGGTATGACCCCTCATCTTCACTGGTTCCTTCACTGACGGAGCACAAAGTCTGAGTATTCAGCCACCCAAAGGTGAGGTCACCTAGATCAAGTGTTCCCCAGTTCTTACACCACTCTTAGCCTAACTTCAAAAGAGTTGTTTCAGGGGACAAGAAGCTTAGATTTAACAAATTAGATTAAACAAATATTTAATGTACCCTACTATGAACATTTATTAGGATATACTTTATCCTAACAAATAAATAAAATCCTAACATATATTAGGATATACTTATGACCAAAAGAGATACAAAGTATATCCTTATGAATGTACATTTCTTTAATATTTAAAAAAATACATGAAAAATGTATTTCAGCCCAGGCTGAATGCAGTGGCTCACACTTGTAATCATAGCACTTCGGCAGGAGAATTGCTTGAGCTCAGGAGTTTCAGACCAGCCTGGGCAACATGGCAAAACCCCATCTTCACAACAGTTAAAAAAAAGGAAGAAAGAAAAATTAGCCAGACATGGTGGCACATGCCTGTAGTCCCAGCTACTTAGGAGGCTGAGATGGGAGGATTGCTTGAGCCCAGAAAGGGGAGGTTGCAGTGAGATGAGATCATGCCACTGCACCCCAACCTGGGCAGCAGAGCAAGACCCTGTCTCAAAAATAAATAAATAAATAAATAAAGCCCTTGATTCGTGTTCCTGAGCAGTAATGGGTTTGGTGGGACAGTTTATTTTGATGTAACATCAGA
This sequence comes from Cacajao melanocephalus, assembly GCA_963573385.1. NCBI lineage: Eukaryota > Metazoa > Chordata > Mammalia > Primates > Pitheciidae > Cacajao > Cacajao melanocephalus. Next base: position 21,376 of record CAUYLG010011670.1, on the reverse strand, counting down.
ATTGCAACAAATCAACTGAGAAAACTTTAATACCACAAGTAGCGTTTAGTCATAATTTAAGAGACTATACTTGAAACATACTTTACTCTGGATACATGCTCAGGTTCCTAATTATAAAGAGTGGACATAGATACTGATGGTGTAAGTCCTATTACAAGTCAATTGACTCAAGGCTATATGAAAGAAAATAATGTATACAATGTTTTCAGCAGAGCTCAAAGGATTCTATCCTCAGTATTACACAATTAGGATTCCAACTGGATGACCAGTTGATTTTTGAACTATGAAATAAATTGCCTATACAGATAATTTAGAAAAAACTTTTGTAATAATCAGGATAATTTTAACCCATCTTTCTCCATACTGTTCCCTACTCAGTGATGCTATTAATATCTTCTAATGCGGTCCTTTCAAGAAGTTTCTGGACTTTATTTATTTTTTATTTTTTTTGACAAGAGTCTCGCTCTGTTGCCAGGCTGGAGTGCAGTATCACAATCTTGACTCACTGCAACCTCCACTTCACGGGTTCAAGCCATTCTCCTGCCTCAGACTCTGGAGTATCTGGAACTACAGGCATGTGCCACCACACCCAGCTAATCTTTTGTATTTTTAGTAGAGATGGGGTTTCACCAAGATAGCCAGGATGGTCTTGATCTCTTGACCTCATGATCCACCCACCTCAGCCTCTCAAAGTGCTGGGATTACAGGCGTGAGCCACCACGCCCAACTGAAGTTTCTGTTTTTAAAAGAAAATATCATTGTCTTTCTAAATATTTACAAAGCATATATGAGGAAAAAATACATAATTTTCTTCATAGATTGACAGTTCTTTGTTTTAGTTTTACTTTTAATGTGTTCTTTTTCTATGTATGCAACTACATAATAAATATTCATCACAGTTCTCAGGATACAGAAACAAAACAACAACAAACAACACTATGCATCATCTGCCTAATCATCTATCCACTTCCAACACTCTATATGTCCTTTGGTCCATTAGTATTACCAACATTTCTAATGAGATAATTTCATTTATTTCTTCCCAATGTTGTCCATTATGCACCAGATGTCTTTGATTCTTATCATGACTGTTGTAGATTCTGAGTATGTACTCCGACAAGCACTATGCTATGCATTTTCAGTGTATTTTTCTAATCCTGATATCAAATCTATAGAGATCATCCTCATTTTATTAATATGAAAATAAAGGTGAAGAAGAGAAAAATAAACTTCTTCAAACTCATAGAGTAGCTTTATAAGCCAGAGTTCCATGTTAGATCTGTCTGACATCCATGCCTATATTGTTTTTCTAGTTTATCCCTCCAGGACTTCTACAATGTGGTTCTCTTTCTTCTTGCTCATGCAGAGTAACTCTAACCCTTTTTTCTTGCCAAGTCTGTTATTCAAAGCACCATGTCCTTCTCAAGACTTTACTAAAGGTAAGCCTTCTCAATTCCCACAACTGTTCCTTACATGCTACAGTTCATACTGTCTTTCATTGTCATTCCTCTTTGCACATGGGTTCATGTGGGGCCCACAGGGCTGACTGCACCCTTCAAGTGTTGTGTGTGCAGCATCAAGCAGAGTGGCACTGTTATCTCCCTTATTCTTGCATAACACTTCTATTAATGCAGCCTCAGGGCCCATCAGCCTTTTTGGCAGCCACATTACTGTTGACTCCCACTGAGTTTATTGTCAACTAAATGCCTAAGACACTTTCACACATGCTGTTGCTAAGTCATGTCACCTCCAGTTCTTTGTGTATTTTGGTTTTGAATTCAGGTGTAGGACCTTACATTATTGCCATCACATGTATTTATATTAGAGTTAGCCCAGTCATCCTAGGGGTTTAGCATTTCTCAATATCCTTCAGCATCTGGATTTGGGGGCTGAAGGCAGCAGGGATTGTGATTCTATCATTTGATACATCCACTGTCCCTCACAATTTGAAGCTTTCATTTTTTTTTCTTCAAAATCTAGCCACATAACATTCCATGTATATTTCATTTATTGATAAATCTCTTCCTGGAGTAAAACTTGAAGCAGACCACTAGAAACCTTTGTGCAGGATGAAGAAGAAACTAGCCTCAAGATTATGGAGTTCTGGGGCTGCAGCCCAAGCTGTGCCTCTCAGTATACTGCAGTTAGGAAATCCTCAACAACTATGTGAATCTTGTTGTCTCATACAGAGGATTAGAATAATTATAGAGAATTAAAGAGTTGATGCTCAGGTAAGCAAAAAGTTATGAGTAGCTTAAAGCAATCAAACTGTTGCTAGGCTGTTCACTCAAACCAAATTGTCCACATATATTAAATCTCAAGGAAAATAAAAAGCTATGAAACCATGAGAGCATAAGCAGGGATATACACTGTATAATAATTTTGTCACCAAAAGAATCACTACCTGCTTAAAATTATGTAAATATTATGTCTGGAAGCACCGCAAAGTTTTTATATGAGGTCAGAGATGAAAAACATATTTGAAGAGCAACAACGCTTTATGCCTCTCTTTATCCTTTGGTCTTACTGTTTTCTTTTTCTCAAATCTTAGACAAATACTAAGTGACCTAAAAAAAAAAAGAAGAGAGAAAGACAAGAACGTTCCATGCCAGATAGTTTTTATCTTTTTCCTCTAACAGCATCCAAGAAACTAAAAAGGGAAAAGTGGAGAGAGGAGGCAGATAATCAGAGTTGATTGTGAATCTGGGAAAAGTCTCAACTATGCATTGAGATTCACAAAAATGAAAGATGAAAGATCACAAGAGAGGAAATGAATAACCATTTTGCCCACTGCCAGTGTTCTGCTCCCCATTCTTCCAGCTGCGGCCGATGCTTCAGCTTTACCCTTCAGATTTGAGTTAGAGGCACATGCAAACATCTCAGCTGCTGCACTTTCTGGTATCGTAGTTTGCCTTTCTTTAGAATGCCCTAAAGATAGCATTCTCAGTAAATATACTGTTAGGCTAAGGAAATTTCATCAGGGGGGATGAAAGCCTCTCTGGTAGGAAAGGCTTTTCTGCCTGCAGGGTAGAAACTATTGGAAAAATACAAAGTGTTTTGTTGTTGTTCTTGAAAGTGCCTGATTCAGCTCTTGAAATGCTATTTTTTCATTTCTGCAGAGGACAGAGTACAGTTGTCTGGTGCCTGCCATCTTCATAGTGTATCTTCTGTGCCTAGCACAGTGCACAGCACATATAAGGTACTCAAGGAATATTTTTGACTGAATTTGTTGACTACAGATGAACTGTGTCTGAGCGTCTAGGACAAATAATCCTTTTGTTATAAATGAGTGTGAGCAAACACTCAATGTGCAAACATTTGGGTCTTACTGGGCAGTGGACACTGCCAGGTAAGGAATTTTGTCTGCCCTTGTAGCGTTTTGTTGTTGTTTTTGCTGCGTTTTTCATGTATTTAATTGAATTGCTCAGGTCTTTCCATTGTGATATAACATGCCATATCTGATTGTACAGCAGTTCAACATTTCCTTGAACTCCCATGTTTTATCATTCAGTTGACTTGGTCTGGGACCTGAACGTTTGCATTTTTAACAAGCCCTCAGAGCTGCGAACACTGCTTGTCCAGAGACTACATTTTGAAAACGGATGCACTAATCCAACACCCTTAAATGATAAATGAGAAAACGAGATTGAAAACTAGAGAGAAATGGGGTGCAATGTAGGCACTCTATTTGCTAGTGCAGTACCCATAGCCTCCTTCCAGCCAAGGCTTATTTCTGTTCTCTCATGAAGCTTCTCCAAGCAGAGGCAGCATGAGGAAGAACAAAGGGAGAGAACTAAGTAAAGTAAAGGCAGCACCAGTAAATGAGGATAGATCTGATGTAAAATTTGTGGATTAAATAAAAAGTTTTTACTTGTTTTAAAGATCTCCAGGGGGAAGTGAGAGGTTCTATAATCTCCCTTGCTAACTTCTTCCACATCTAAAAACATTATTCAGAACATTCCTGCTACAAACTTAAGCCCATTTTCCATTGCTAATGAGGTATTCTATAGTATACTACTAAGGAGCTGATGTTGGAAAATAAATGTGTCTATGAAGTAACCACATTTTAAAAAATAAAATTGAAATAAAAATTATTAAATGCAGCCAGCTGCTTTAAGCAACCATTTCATCACATGGCAAGAAAAGTATTCAAAAGCTATCCAAAATCTGTTCTCCTCTGTTACTTCTTGCCTTATTGCCTCACCACAATGAGCCATATCAGTTATTGAATCCATTGTCTCAGTGCATTTCCTTGTTCTATGACCAGTCCAGAGCCCTTTCAATGAATGGAACTGTCTTCATGTATCTCTCTGTGCTTATCTGGTTTTGTACAGTTAATATCAAATTGTTTGTAAAAATTAAAACAAATACAGCTTATACTTAGCCACAAACAAAGGTAAAGTTTTGTTCTTAATAGACTTGTTAAGAATCAATGTCAGAAATTAAAATTAATAAGTCATGTACTTATGGAACGAAGAGCTATACTATTTCTTAAAAATTAAATACATAATTTTTTTTCCTCAACCTTTGAAATCTTTAGTACACGACCCATACTACTCACAGAATTCATCCTTAGAAAGAGGAGGTGGAGGAGGGCAAAAGGAACGCATGCATCTTTCTGTTTATGAGAAGAAAGCTTGACTGTGCAAATCCAGACAACCAGCAGTACACTGCATCGTGTATACTAGGAGATTAACCCATTCGATAAGTCACAGAATTATTAATTAGAAAGGCTCATGACTCATTGCAGCCAAAGCCCTGATTTTGTGTGTTTGTTTCTTATTTAACTTCCTCTTTTCTCTGTTTTTTGGTCAAATGATTCCAACTGGTTAATAGTTGTTTTTATACTTTATGAAGTGTGTTAAGCCAGATAAAAGTTTTTAAAAAAAAAAAAAAAAAAAGCATTGTCCTACACTCCAAAGCTGCCCTGCTGACATCATAAAGCAAGAATATACCCAGGTGTACTGAATGTATTCCCTGCAACTTTTAGTATGTAAGAAAACTCATGCTAAAACAAATAAAGAAAAGGTTTTAGTAAAATGCTCATACTCACACATGTTTATAGTTTAAAAACCAACAAATGCTAAGGCAAAAATATATTTTCTCACTAGAAAGAACTTTACCTAGTCTAGGCATTTTTCTGGAAGTTATTAAAAAACTGAACTTTGGTATGTGTCAATATTATTATTCTCTACATGCCTGATTATGTGTGCTCGATAGATCCCTAAGAAGATAAATTGGAATAGTAAGAATTTTGGTAATACAAATATGATTCATATATCCAGAGCCAAAATTTTTCAAACCATTTCTAAACATATTTTTTTAAATGCAGCATTACCCAGGACAAGAACACACACAAATACAGCTAAAACAAAATTCCACACAAAATTTAACTGTATGATATGAGATACATTCCGACATTTTCTATTCTATTCTGTTTTGTTCTTTAAAAAGTGTTGGTTGGACTCTATTAATTTCTGCATTCACTAAATTTCACAATAATCTTATCATTTGAAAAACACTGCCTTTAAGGGAACTTGCAGTTTTTAAGAAATTCTATAGTCATAATCAAATAGTCCTTTAGTTTGTTAACTGACATCAGATTTGTTTCTGTGCCAATTTAAGGATTTGCTATAATGGATATTTTGAAGCTATGCTTACCTCTATTTGAGTAATGCCAATCTGAAGACAGCTGCACAATATGTGTTATACATCTGAACAGTGTAATATTACATAATGTGATGATTGCTAAAGATGTAATTTTTAATGAATGCTTTGCATTTGCTATCTCAATTTGATGAGCAAAGTGTATGGCCTATGGTGTCCCCAGCCCTGCTACCTTTGCGCTTCAGTCCCCTTGGGCTTATCCATACTTGACTTTCTATACATCAGATCATTTTTAGGAGAACATCTTAAAAAGCATCTCTTGTAATATTTAATTCATATGATTAAAAATTCAAAGGAAGCTCTTGTACCAGTTATTAAACTATGTTCACAAGCTGTTATTCAGAGTTCAGATCCCAGCAAATTGAAGGTTAGGCTAACAGGATCATTCAGTGGAACTTCACTAAACCATGGTAGCTAAAACAGTGGGTGGACTGTTTCATGCATGCTCAGATAGTTGCAGAAGATAAACTAAGGATGAACAAACATATCTCACTGGAAATCTTCCTATCTAATTTGATTTTTCTAACCTATTTTCTACAGTATGGTTTAAAAAGGAAAGCATATGAAGCTAACTCCGGGTTTTGTTTACTACATACACAGCTTTTTATAAAGAGAAGAAGAAAATCCACAGAGATTGTTACATTGATTCTTGGAAATTGAGACGTGGATTTCTCTTTTCAGACGTAGATTTTACTTTTCATAATTTTCTCAAATAAGTTTGAAGTTTCAGAGGCAAGTATTTTTGCTTCTCAAACTGCAGTGTGCTAACATGCCCCTGTGGGGAAATATGAATAAGCCCTTAACAATAATTGATGCCCCTACACTTCTGTGGGCATAGTGGTAGTAAGAAGTCAAGTAGTATCAGTTTCCTAATTTCTAATAGTAAAATAATCTAACTCATAAGGTAGAATGCATGAGAACTGAGAGTTGCTCATCCTGGCTCAGTCACTTTCTAGTGGCATGCCTTTAGGAAAGCCCTTTAAACTCTTTGGCTCTCACTTTCTCACCCCTAACATAAGAGAAGTGGCAAGACAAACTCTTCTGTATAAAGGATCTATTTCCATGAGATTTTATGCCTCTAACTTTGTGCATAAAGTGGTTATGGGGCTATCTTTTTGCTATGCTTGTTAGGCTGATAGAAGACTGGGAAAAAAGAAGTGAGGAAGCATAAAATATATATTTTCTTAAGTGAACTTGAAATGCTCCCTTCCTGAATAATGACTTAATTGCATTGTGTAAGGAAAAAAGGCTTCTATGAGAAAGAAGAAAGAAAATGACATAAATTGGTAATCTGGACTTGAAGTATATAACATAAAATTAGTTGATGGAAGTGTAAGCAGATGCTTCTTCCTCCTCATCTAGCTGACATGCATTAAGAAAAGAGTGAAAGAAATTTTTAAGAAAATCAGTGTTAGCTACAAGAGAATGGGAAAAGTATCACACGCAAGAGCCAATATTTGACATAAAAAGAGGCATAAGAATACAATGTTCTTGGGAAGTACAAATCAAAGTTTTGAATGCATTTCAAATAAGCATATAAATCAGCAATAAAATATTCCAAAGATTACTTTCAGTCAGCAAACATCATGAGATGCTACTTTGAACAACACCTTGAAAAATTTGGTGTATTGCACTCTATCATACATCTTTAGGATAAATTAGTAAGTATAATTCATTAATTTTTTGTGCATGAATGTTCAATTCTCATCATCTCATTTATCTGTTACAAAGGCTTCTCTAAAGCTATGAAGATGTTCTGTGTGGGGTGCCCTAGAAGCAAGGTCAGTTAGGAATACTATAAAACGTCTTAGATAAAGGTATATTTTCTTTAAATTGTATTTATTCTTCACTCGTTAGATTAAGAGACTTTGTGCATTTTCAATTTTTCTCACATCCACATAATAGATACTATTAATAATTTATCATGCAAAGGTGGCTGATCAATAGGCAATATGGAGTCAGAACAAAATCTAGGCTCCATCTCCAGAACAGTTCATTTTCTGTGTGAATTTTGGCAAATTACTAAAATTCTCTGATCTCTAATTTTTAAAACATTAAAGCAGATACGATGCTCACTCAGTATTACTGTGAATTTGAATGAAATAATATATATAATATTTGCCATATTGGAATTAATCATTATGTTATTAGGGTTTTTTTAAAAATATGGATCTAACTTTAATATTTTCCAGAAAGAAAAGTTACCTTTCAAGGTATAGATTAAATAACAATTCTTTATTTCATAATATACTCCATTTCTCAGTGGAGAGAATCTTCAAAGATTATGGAAATTGTATATAAACACCTTTCAATAATAAGGAATGCTGAGCACTGTGGATAAAAAGGACTGTTTTTGCCAATGGAGTAAGAACAAATTTCAAAAGAAAGAAGAAAGAACATTAATTTTCTTGTTCTTCCTGTATTGAGCATCTAAATGTGCTGATTACTCCTTCAGTAAACATCTGAGCAAAATATACAATGACACCAGCTCTCATCATGTCAGCCCACATGGTGTACCCTAGTGGGTGGGAAGAGATAAACATTAAATAGAATTACTAAATAGTATATTGTATTATTGGGAATTAAGAGATACGGAAGAAGATATAGTAGAGTCCTTGTGACCAAGATGGGACAGAATAAGATGAATTTTGAACAAGGACTTAAGAAGACAAGGACATTTGCCATGAAAATGGAGAACACAGACAATAGGTTGGGAGTGTAAAGCCACATCTGTTGAATGATAAGGAACTCAGTACGAGTGAAATGACATAATCGAGAAGGAAATAAGAAGTGATGTCCTAGGCAATAAGCGGGATTGTGGGTTCCTTTCTAGACATTATGTTAACTTGGCTTTTACTCTGGATGAAATGGCAGGGCAGGGTTGGCCTGCAGTGTTTTGAAAAGGAGTAGTATACTACAACTTTCTCAAATAAAATTAAGCTGGCTACTGCTTAAGAAGTGATATGGCTTGGCTGTGTCCCCACCAAAATCTCATCTGGAACTGTAGTTCCCATAATCCCCATGTATCATGGGAGGGACCTGGTGGGAGGCAATTTAATCATGGGGGTGGATACCATTATTCTGTTCTCATGAGAGTGAGTGAGCTCTCATGAGCTCTGATGGTTTTATAAGGGACTTTTCCCTCTTTGGCTCATTCTTCTCCTTCCTGCCACCTTGTGAAGAAGGACTTGTTTACTTCTCCTTCCTCCATGATTTTAAGTTTCCTGAGGCCTCTCCAGCCAAGCTGAACTGTGAGTCAATTAAACTTCTTTATTTTATAAATTATCCAGTCTCGGGTGTGTCTTTATTAGCAGCCTGAGAATTAACTAATACCAGAAGAGAACTTTCAGGTTCTCAAGAGGAAGCCATGAGACAAATTTGGAAGTTATTTCAGTAAACCAGGAAGTACATCAGTATGAAAAAAGTAGAGAAGGTGAGAAGAGGTCATTATGCTGGACACATTTTGAAGTCTGAAATAACAGATCTGATGAGGAAATGGACGTGAGGTTTGAGGGATAGAGAATAGTGAAGGAGAACACTCAATCTGGGGCCTGGGCAATTGGAAAGATGGAGTTGCCAGTAATTGAGCTTTGAAAGACTATGGGGAAATAGTTAAATTTTAGAAGAAAATACAAAGAATTGACTTATGTACATGTCAACTGCCAGAGATATTCATTAGATATCCAAGTGGATACATATAAATGCAGACTGAAGTCAATGGAAGAGAGCTTACCTGGAAACCTTAATTTGGGTTCTTCAAACTAATTTTTGTGTACAATGGTGAACTGACAGTATTAAAGCCATGGAAAGTAGATTAGTTCACCTAAAGGTATAAGAGTAGATAGGAAGGGAAGCGTCCAAGGGCAGAGACATGGGAATATTCAATACTAAGAGATCAGCTACATGTGCTCTGTCTCAGGCACTTAGTAGTCAACTGTTCCAAGTCCATCAGGCATATTTAGAACTCTATGCTTTGATTTATCCACCCTTCCCATATTGAACACTATCACTACCTATCAGAAATCTTTCTCTCTTCCAAGAACCACCTACCCATTTCATCTCCTCCAATAATACTTTTTTTTTTTTTGAGATGGAGTCCTACTCTGTCTCCTAGGCTGGAGTCCTACTCTGTCACCCAGGCTGGAGTACAGTGGCACGATCTCAGCTCACTGCAACCTCTGCTTCCCAGGTTCAAGAGATCTTCCTGCCTCAGCCCCCCAGTAGCAGGGATTACAGGCACATGCCACCATGTCCAGCTAATTTTTGTATTTTTAATAGAGACGGGATTTTGCCTCATGTTGGCCAGGCTGATCTCGAACTCATGACCTCGGGTGATCTACCTGCCTCGGCCTCCCAAAGTGCTGGGATTACAGGCATGAGCCATTGCACCCGGCCAAGAATATTTTAATTGTGCTCATCCTCTGTGGTCACAGAGAGCTAGGCAAGCTGTGCTCTGCATTACGTATGTGTTTCTATCTGCCCCCTTTAGCAGATTGCAATGACTTTGATGGCAGCCATCTTAGCATTCCTATCACCACCATTATAAAAATGACATGTAATTAGTGCTTAATACATGCCAGGCTCTTAAGTGCTTTTTATGCATAATCTCATTAAATCCCTTAATTCCCCTACTTGTATTTTCTAGATGAGGAAATTGAAACTTGCAGAACTTAGGTAACCTGCTTAAGGCCTCCTAGCTAGAAAGTGGCAGAGCTGATTTTCAGGATCAGCTCTCCACTACTCCAAAGACCTTCACCTTTGGCCTGGGCCACCTTCATGTTATTTATTTTATAGTCGTCTAGTAAAAGGTAAATAGTATATAAAACTTGTTGGTTAAATAAATTATTGCTTGAATAATGGCATTGCTTTCTTTTAGGCAGCCACAATAAAACCTTGACTAACAAAAATCAATATTAGACAACCTTCAATTAATTACATTTCTTTTCATTTTTTGCTATAGTTTACTTTTAATGGAATGTGGCAAATCCCAAGAAACAAGTTTGACTTTACATTTTCTATCTAAATTGAACAAACTGTTAAAACAGTTCCCTGAGGTTAGTCCATCATCTTTGGCCATCTGTATGGGTAATAATCTTCCTTGAGAACTTATGATCACAATGGGGACCAAAGGATCATTTGACCTTGAACTTGCAGAGAAGAATATATGTTATATTCCCCTGACTTGAGAACATTTCAAAAAATAATATTTTGAATAATTTTAGCAACATGAATCAAAGCACACATTTTGTTGAATCTTTAGAAACTCTAAATCTTAGAATGTCTTATTTCTCAAATACAGCAGATGCTATTCAGTACCCTACCCTTATTCTGCAGCATTTGTTCTGTGATCTGACTGGTGTCCACCTGCCATCATTTGCATCTGTGTGCCTGGGGGTTTCATTTCTGGACCAAAGGAAGCTACTCTGTGCATACAGGACAGCCCAGAAATACCAAACATGAACACACCATCACCACTGCCACTGTTCCTCTCCTCCCCCACCCCCATCCAATAACTCTTCATACAGTGAGTCTCAGGAGGTGGTATGTAAATATCTCAGCTTTCTCACCTCTCAGATGGGGTCATTCTGAGGTGTGTGTTTTCTACAATATTACAGAGGTCCCCTGCAGGATTAAGCTCCAGCCACACACAGTGATAGCTAGCTTAATAAAGCACTCTTTAATGGATGACTTCACTTCCCTGGGCCTCTCCCCTACCACCCTCAACTAGTGTTTCCTGCACCTCCCAAATAAACTGCTTGCCCTCATGTCCTTATGTCTGGTTCAGCTTCTGGGGCAACCCAAACTAAGACACTAAACATTCGGGTTTGCAGGGCTTCGACTGCAGTGATAGTTAGATCTTCCTAGATGGAAAGAAGAAAGCGACAGCATGCATTTCTTTTCTTCTTGTGTTCTCTTTAGCCAAATTTGCCATATTCAACTGTTTTTACATGTAGTCTTAGTAGAGAAATGAAAGAGATTATTGAATAGTTTACACAAGTCCTATAATTTGGAATATGAATGCAACGTATGTGTTGCTTATGTGTTGGCTCTGTTCTAGCCCTTGGTATGTAGGCGCAATAAACAATTTGAGTGCATGGGGGAAAATCTCACAGAAAGAGCATTGTATCCGCACCTGTGAAGAACAAGTATGGTTCGAGGATATTTCTAACTCTGGGGAGTGATGAAAGTGTGACACTATAAGATATACAAACCTATAGAGACATGAGTTAATTTTCAAAATACTCTCTCCACTATAAACTATTAGACAAATATAGGACAGTGCTATTATTATAATGATGACTGACATATTCATGATATCATATAAAATAACCTAAAATCTGCTTCTAAGATACGAAAAAATCATTTCCTCATAATAAACTCTAATTTCTCAATCACCAAATCTTATCAGGGCCTCTTATATCTATGAAACCTATACCAATATTCAGTTTACCTCAAAACTGACTCATAAAAGACTGTCTCCAGCTTGTATTTTGAAGTAAATATTTTAGCATCCGCTTACGATATCTATCAAAAATGCTTAATAAAACCTTTAATTTGAGGCTCTATTAGTCCTTGATCTTAAATGTCTAGAATAATCTTCCTCTTAGGGATTCTTTCTAACTGCAAGTTTAAATTTTAAGGGCTTTTAAATTTCCCTTTTTGTTTGTTTTGTTTGTTTTTTTAATAGCAATAAATGAGTCCACTTCATGATTACTGTAAGCATCTTTGATTTTAAATAAGTTCTCAGAGAAAACGAATAGCTCTAAAATTCAGCACTTTCTTAAAAAACAAATCCATTTCTACATGATGTAATTTCTTTTCAAAATTAATTTTAAGGACTAGAAATTCCTCACCGCTAACTGGTACATTGGGTATAATATGTGTTTTTAGATACAGAGTAAACAATTTACTTTAGTATCAAGGAAACATAGTTAAGATTTTATTAGAATTCTAAAAATGAATAATAAGCCCAGCCCTGTCCTTGTTGTAATAGCTAAAATAAACTTGCTGCTCACACCACGGTGACTTAGCTAAGCTCTTCTCTCATTCCATCAAACTGCATGGGGCAGCAGCTGGGCTTTTTTCCGACACCCTTGGCATGTTTACTGCAGCCGTGTAACTTAGTCTCAGAGGGCTGGGACTGTTGCTAGGGCTTGGACCACACCTTCCTCCTGCTTACCTAAAGCCCATTGGTCATGGTTTCATAATCAGGCAGTTTTGCACAGTGTCAACATAGGGACATTGACAAAAATATTCTCTGTGTTTCTACAGGTGTTATATTTTTGCTCCCCTAGTGACTACTAATCATTCAATTGGACTGAAATGATATATTTTAAAAAACAATATCCTGGCATTGCTGAGAACATGCATATAAGGCCATGAAGGTCTACACAGCAAGGATTGCACAATAACCCATTAAAATAAACATTTGCAACCACAGATAGCTGGACTGAAATCCTGCTCTGATACAAATAACATCTGGACAACTTTTGTTTGCATCTTCCAGCATAAAATACCCTTGAGAAAAAATAGAAGGAAAGCTAAAAGACAAAGGACCACTAAAGGTTTTATTATGCTGTGGGTGTGGTGCCATAAATTTGAGGGGGCTCTCAGGCCACAGTTGCCAAACCTGAATTTAAACAGCATGTTGTTTTTAAAGTTGTAACACTGGTGAGGAACAATTCGGTTTTCTTACATAATTAATCCAGTGTGAAATAGAGTGACTGGAAAACATCCAGTGGTTTAAAAATAACTCAATTATTTATAAGTTCCACAGTGCTATAGGATTCCACACTAAGGAGAAGAAAGTGAAACATCTTGGTACCAAGCAAGAGCTTCAGGAAGTCAACATAAACAATCTCATAGTAAAAGATTATGCTGAAGCCAAAGACACTACAGTTTCCTTAGATTATGGATCAGGCTAGTGGACAGGAAAAAGTTTCCTTCCTTGATATTTATATATTGCTGATAGATATTAGTATATATTACTAATACACAAAGAACTGAACAATGTGAAGTGGGGGTGTTAGGCTGCAGGGAACAGAAGGAAGAGGGAGGAGGTCTGGGAAAGAAAGAAAAATGAGTCTCTTTTATAAGATCTATATAACATAGGCCATGAATCATACATGACAGTGAATGGACTTTAATTTCTAATGTTGTTCTTTGATGTGAAGCAAAATAATTACAAGCTGAAAGATACTAGCAAGTATTATATTCAATATAAAGATAAAGAAATTAGCCATAAATAAACCCTTCTATAAAATCTCATGCTCAGGGCGGGCTCACAGCTAGCAACATACATTTGTGTCAGCTACAGCTGGCTGCTAAACAAAGGGAATGAAAGTTTGCTTTAGTAATATTAAAATCTTGCAAAATATTTCACAGTTGTCTCAGGCACTTTTTGCTCTTTTTTTTCTACTTAAAGGGGGCATGTGAGAGGTGGCAGTGATCTGACAGAGCCAAGTCAAAAGTTAGATCATGGATCTGTAAGGTGCCTTTAAAGGTCTAGGGGGCTTTACTAAGTCATGTGATTTACCTTATATTCATCTATTGTTTCGGCTAGAATACAGAGATAAGTAAAAGAAGGAAGCAGATTTTTTTTTCATTTGGCCACTCCATCGACTGTGGGTCTAGTATGCTCCAAACTTAACTGTATTTGTTTTTTTATCCTTGGAAACAAACAAATATGAACCACGATTGTACAATTTATTTACTAGGCTAAACGAACATGATGTACTAATACCCATGTCAACAAAAGTAGATGTCAGTTATTTAAACAAACCATTGAGAACAGAAATTATTTCCTAAAAATTTATTTGTTGCTGATTCATCAATAACATGAATATAACCTGATACATCAATTTTAGTAATTCCACTATAAAAAGAGATTTTTTTGTTGTTTTTGAGGAGCTGTGACAGTGGAAATATTGAAGGAAGGTAATGGGAGAATTACAGTTCCAGGTGGTTGGAGTTAAATATCTAACTGCTATTAAGTGAAATTGTTTTAGCTGTAGTCCTGGTACTAATAACTGGGAGATTACTGCTAAAATAATTTTACAAAGTTTTTGACTAAGGATCAAGTCAATAAATAGGCTCATGACTACCTTGTTCCCTAACAGTTCCATTGCTTTGTCACTGTTTTCTTCTTTTTTTAGTATCAAGTCAATGGCCATTATCCAGCCATCAGTGGTCTGTTTCTGTAGTTGATCTTTCATTTCACTTTCCCTATCCAACCCAAAAAGAAACAAGTATAACAAGGTTTCTTTGACGGCACTGAGTTTCTGAAGCAGCAAAATCCTTCTGGAAATAAACTAGAACAATTCCCACTGATGAGGTCAGTGCATCATTTATGCATGTGAAAAGAGAAGAGAAAACTGAACACTGTGCAAAAAACTATCAATTTGCTCATTCATTGAAATTTTTTCGTATACTCATTTACTTAAGGCCTACCTGTGCCAATGATGTTAATTATTAGGATGGAGATACAATGTATTGCTTCTGGGGTGGTAGTTAATGATAAGTGTTACACAAATAGCAGAAGCCATGACTCTTACTAAGGAAGTTGAAAATGGCTTCAAAGAGGATAAGACATTTGAGGTGGTCTCGAAAAGGAACAGGATGCATTTGGTGAGGAAGAAGGAAATAAAGCATTCCAGGTAGAGAAAAGATCGTAAGAATAAAGAGGCATAAAACTGCCTGATGCTTGGGGAAAATGTCACTGATATGGTGTGACTGGAGGTATGACATGAGATACAAATGCAGAGATAAGTTGGTACTAGATTGTAGAAGAAACCATGCCAAGGAGTTTTCTCCCAAGGCAATGGGAAGAATGGAGGATTAATATAGAGTATGAAATAGTCGGCTATAAAAAGATAAGTAAAACTTGTTCATTTGCCTTGAAGAAAGGAACAGGCTATTTTTAGTGGAAATTGCTACATTCTATTGTAGAGTGAATTATAATGGCCACTCTAGCAGTGAGAAAAAGATGGCAGCTCATGAGGTCCAAGCCAATTGTTTCTGTTTCATCATTCCTTACCATCTACCCCCACCTTCTCTTCTGTTCATTATTTACCAGCATAGGTTTCCTTACCTATCAAAGAAAAAAAGACTTTAATCTCTGTCTCCTCCAACAACAACAAAAAATGAAAATCCTTGATGTTTCAACCTGTGGACACTAGAGCTCTACTCCCATGAGGAAAGTGAAATGGTGAATTAGGCATTGACCCAGATTATGCAAGCCTCCTTTACCCAACATCGCCTCAAAAATTATCTTGCCTTTCTTTTAATCCCTATACTTAGTACAAAAGAAACACTTTTCTAACAGATTATTCCTTCACATTTCATTTTGTATTATATAGCTACAGACTTAATGAGCCTATATGAACAAACTGTGGCACTTTGCAGGGGCAGCACTAGTTCTTTAAAAAAAAAAAGTAAAAGAAAAGAAAAGAAGAAAGATTATTCGAAGATAAAATGCTAGCATTATGACCCACGCAGACCACCTGGAATTCTTTAAAGCATTACACTCAGTAACAATTCTTCTCATGCAATGTAGCTTGTACTTCCCAATTTCTCAAGAGATGTTTACTTGGACACTAGCTCTTTGTTTTCAACAGTTTTCCTGCCCTTGCAAATTAATCCCCACCTGTACTCAAATGCTTCCATTTATGAAATCACAACAAGTTGTTTAAGTCATTGGATGAAGAATGGAAAAGTTTACGTAATTTTGGGGATGTGTGAAGAGAAAAAGGATATTTTTAAATGAGCAACACAATCATCTTATTGATGATTTTATCGTCTTTAAAGATAAAATAATAAAGAAAAGTAACTGGATATTCCTAGAACTATGAAAGTAAATCTGAAACTACATTTTTTAAAAGGCAAATGGAAGTGACTATTACAGATCTTCAATGGCCTTTACAATCATCAGAATCATGCATTCACTCTGTACTCAGTACACTATAATACCACCAAAGAGAAGGCTAAAATGAATGAGCTAATTACTAGGCTCCATTCTGCTAAGCTACTATGAGATAATTCGAATCACATGCATCTACCCCGTGACACAGAGAGCAGAGTCACACAAAAATCTGTCATTGAATTTAAATTAGATTTTATATTGTCAAACTGGATTATTCTGAACCCTAAATAATTTTTACAACAAATAATGCCTATGATCTACAGTTAGTTAACCAGATAATTGCCAGTTCTCCAAGATCTTCATGTTGTGAAAATTTAGACAGCTTATCATGGAAGAGGATCATAACCTGCTCTTTCCTATGCTCAGTTTGAGAGGCAATGATGAGGTCATGAAATGAAAATAATGATTAAGTGGTGAACTTAAGACTTCCACTTTCAACTCAGAAATAACACTGAAGATGACTAATAAACTACCAAAAAACAGGGAAAGAAGGATCCAAAAGTGTCAGATGTTACCATTTCCAATGATAAAAACTGATAGTGCCTATCCTTACCAGCCAGATTGGAAAGCCTCATGATTAATGGAGCATTGGGTAGGGAATAATTAGTCCTAGATTCAGCTTTGCTCCAGACCCAACTAACAAATCTTAAAAGGAAGATCCAAAAGAATCAAACTATGTTCATATGGTTTAACTGTGTGCCAGAATATAGGTCTAGAATAATGATAGAAACATAAATATTGGACACAAAATAAAATAAAATATACGATGACTGTCATCCAATCAAATATTACCAGGCATAACACGAAGTAGAAAAATACAACCCATGATAAGAAAATCAAGCAAATCAACATAGACCTTCCATAGATGTTAGAATTAACAGATAAGGATCATAAGGTGGAATTTATAATTGCATTGTAACAGGTAAAGAAAGAAATAAAAATCTTTTTTACTACCAAAATCAAACTTGTAAAGATGAAATCTACAATCTCTAAGATGAAATACATTGGATGATATAAGTTGCAGATATGCCACAGAAAAACAATAATAATAAATTTGAAGACATAGCAATAAAAAACAAAAATTAAATACATATTTTAAAATGAACAGAAAAATATTTTTAAAAATACTTATTTAAAAAAGAATTAGGGAGTTATGGAACCACTTTACATGGCCTAATATTCATGTCACTGGTGTCCCTGAAAGAGTTGAGAAAAAGAGGATGGACAGAAAAATAATTTGGAGAAATTATGACTGACAATTTTCTTAATTGATGAAAACTGCAAACCTATAGATCCAGGAAATTCAACCAAATTTAACCACAAGAAATATGAAGAAAACTTCACCAGATTACATTATAATCACATTGCTCAAAACCAGGGATAAAGAGAAACTCTTAAAAGTGCCCAGAGGAAAAAAAAAAAAGAAGCAAAGATAAAGATAAAGAAGCAAAGATAAAGATACAGCAGATTTCTTGTTAAACCAGTAAAAACAGGAAGATAGTGAACTATCACTTCTAAAGCAGGGAATGAATAAATCTGTCAAATTAGAATTCTACACCCAACAAAAACATCTTTCAAAAACAAAAGTAAACTAAAATTTTTGCATGTATACAAAGGTTGACAGAATTTGTTACTAACAGGTAGGTGAAATAAGAAATGTTAAAGGAATTCCTTCAGGTTGAGTAATAATAAATGAAAATATGTATCTACACAAATAAACAACATCAGAAAAGGCAATTACATGGGTAAACAAATTGTTTTCTTAGCATTCAAGCTCTTTAAAATATTATGGACTGTTTAAGCAAAAATAATAAAAATATGCTGTGAGGTTTATAACATATATGTAAGTAGAATTTAAAACAGCAGTAGTTCATATCTAGGAGAATACTCATAGAAGAATACTATGGTAGAGTTTTATATATAGGACTATAATAAGTTAAAGAAATATACTATGAACTATAAGATAATTATTAAAGTAATAAATCAAAGACTAGTACTTAATACATCAAAAAACATAAAATGGAATAACACATGGTATTAGGTTGGAGGAAAAGTAATTGCGATTTTGGACTGTGAATTTTAAATGATTGTAACTAGGCTCAAGCATATCTTTATTAATCAAAATAGGAACCATTACACTCAACACATTTTTGCCCATGAGAAATAAGTTTGTTTATTCCTGTAGCATAAAAATCCATGTGTTGGGATTTGACAATCTCTTGGAAAGCATTTTCTGCATCCTGCTGGTTATGGAAACTTTTTCCCTGCAAAAAGTTGTCAAGATGATTGAAGATGTGATAGTCAGTTGGCCAGAGGTCAGGTGAATGAGAGATGAGACAAAACTTCATAGCCCAATTCATTCAACTTTCGAAGTGTTGGTTATGAGATAGGCGGTCAGGAGTTTCGAAGAGTTGAGCCCTTTCTGTTGACCAATGCCGGCTTCAGACATTGCAATTTTCGGTACATCTCTTCAGTCTGGTGAGCATACTTCTCAGATGTAATGGTTTTACTGGGATTCAAAAAGCTGTAGTGGATCACAGTGGCAACAGACCACCAAACAGTGACCATAACCTTTTTGTGGTACAAATTTGGTTTTGGGAGGTGCTTTGGAGTTTCTTATCTGTCCAGCCTCTGAGCTGGTCATCACCAGTTGTCACATAAAATCCACTTTTCCTTGTACATTACAATCCAACAAAGAAATGGTTCATTGTTGTTGCATAGAATACGAGAAGACAACACTTCCAACGATTTTTGTTTTTATTTTTGCTCAGCTCATGAGGTACCCACTTACTTAGCTTTTTCACCGTTCCAATTTGCTTCAAATGCTGAACAACCATAGAATGGTCAACATCCAGTTCTTCCACAACTTCTTGCGTCATTGTAAGATGATCAGCTTCCATGATTGCTCTCAGTTGGTCATTGTCAACTTCCAATGGCCGGCCAGTATTCTCCTCATATTCAAGGCTCTCATATCCTTTGCCAGACTTCTTGAACGACTACTGCACTGTATATTTATTAGCAGTTCCTGGGCCAAATGCATCATTGATGTTGCTAGTTGTCTCCCATTTTGAACTCAAATAAGAAAATCTCTCGAATTTGCTTTGTGTCTAACATCATTTCCAAAGTCTAAAATAAACAGCAAATAATAAGTCATTAGCAAAATAAAGAAATAAATTGTCCATTAAAGTGATGTATAACATAACCAGATTTATTTAAGAATGTATTCCAATGTCAAAGGGCAAATTCTAACAATCCAATTGTTAAACTGTAATTACATTTGCACTAACCTAATACTAACTCAAAAAAGGCAGAAAAATACAGCAGAATGGGAACACAAAAAAAATATTAAATAAGTAGTAGATAACAGGATTAAACCTAATAATACCAATAGTCATATTAAACAGAAATATGCTAAAAATTCCAATGAAAAGTCAGAGATTATCAGATGAGATTAAAAAGCAAGATCTTACTATAAACTGTCTACAAGAAATGCACGTTAAATACAGAGAAAAATTGTTTACCATTAAAAGGATGAAAGATTTACCATACTAACACTAATCAAAGGAAAAATTGAGTTACTTTATAAATTTCAAAGTAAATTGATTTCAGGAGAGAGATCCAAGATGGTTGATTACTAGCAACTCAGGATTGTAGCTCCCAGTGAAAGCGCAGAGAATGAGTGGACGCCACACTTTCAGAAGAATTTTTGTTGCTCACAGACCAGGAGATTCCCAGCAGAGGAGCTCCACAGGTCGCCAGCGTGACTCTTGTGGCTGGCGTAGCGATTTTGCTAGCGCCCTGGCACAGCGGTTCTCGGTTTAGAGTAAACGGGACTGGCTCCCCTTTTGGTTGATGTTTGGAGCTCCGGGAAGGCACAGTCACCCATTTAACTGATTGAAAAAGGCACTGAAGAGGGAAGCCAGACCAGAGATCCCTGGGCAGAAAAGTACCACGAATCTCAACGCCGCTGTTTTTAGCCAGCGCAGTGGTTTGCTCAGATTCTGGTGCTGGGAATCAACAAGTTGGACGTCCATTCAGGATCCAAATTGAAAGCTGGCAATTAGAAAGATGACAGGTGGATAAATCTACAAAGATGGGAAGAAACCAGCATAAAAAGGCTGAAAACACCCAACATCAGAATGCCTCTCCTTCTACAGGGTATCGCAGTTCCTCATCAATAAGGGAACAAGGCCTGATGGAGAACGAGTGCGTTCCATTAACAGAGTTAGGCTTCAGAAGGTAGATAATAAGAAATTTCAGTGAGCTAAAAGAACATCTTCTAACCCAATGTAAAGAAACTAAGAACCTTGAAAAAAGGTTTGATGAAATGCTAACGAGAATAGACAATTTAGAGAGGAATATAAATGAATTAATGGAACTGAAAAACACAATACGAGAACTCCGTGAAGTATGCACAGGTTTTAACAGTCGAATTGATCAAGCAGAAGAAAGGATATCAGAGGTTGAAGACTAACTTAATGAAATGAAACGAGAAGACAAGATGAGAGAAAAAAGAGTAATAAGGAATGAGCAAAGTCTCCAAGAAATATGGGACTATGTGAAAAGACCTAATTTACGTTTGATAGGTGTACCTGAATGTCATGAAGAGAATGAATCCAAGCTGGAAAATATTCTTCAGGATATTATTCAGGAAAGCTTTCCTAACCTAGTAAGGCAGGATAATACTCAACTCCAGGTAATACAGAGAACACCACAAAGATATTCCTCAAGTAGAGCAACCCCAAGACACATAATCGTCAGATTCACTAGGGTTGAAATAAAGGAGAA